>JAWQRO010000135.1:0-53087 GCA_033557835.1 Helochares maculicollis
TATATATATATATATATATATATATATAGTAGCATACATCAAAGATGTTCTCAAGGAAAAGAGCATTAAATATCACAACTCAATATCGAGTCGTTGTAACCAAATGTTTCGACTTGTGATAAGCCCAAAGCAACACAGAAAACTAAGATGGTATTAGCCTGCTGATCTAAAACCAGAATAAAGAAGGGGGGCCTCAGTGGAAAAAAATTTTAGCCAAGCCATCTAGATCTTTGAGTTTTTGATACAAAAGAAATAGCTTACAAAATGTAAATTCTGATTTAAAACTATATCTAAATTTAATATTTTTGTTAATGACAGTAGGTAATGCTCTTAATATTCATTCTTACACTAATAGAGTGGTATTTAAAATGCCAATTTAATTTTATTTATATTACTCCATAATGAGAACTAGCAGTTTTATGTTAAAAAATATATTCTGATATTTATAGTCATAATATAATTGATTCTAACCAGATAAAACAATTAATAATTCTGTCTTAAAAGTAATGTATCCATAAGTAAACAATATAAAGAACTTACACAGTGACAGGTCCTTTATTGTCATTATCATTACAGTCACAGAACATTATGAAACTACGAAGTGTCGGTTTTATATTGAATAGTACGAAAATCCATGGCGAATTACCCAAGTTAGCCTTATTTATAAAGTCAATTACTGTATATTTCTTAATTTTTATACCATTTGAAGAACCCTCCCTTATGGCAGTATGTTTAAAATGTTTGCCGATTATCAGCCTCATGGTTTTTATAGTATTGCATGGAATAGGTTTAGGAGACGAGCTAAGTATATTATCAAACATTTGTTTAAGGCTTACATTGATGACAATTTTACATTTTTGCTGTAACCATTTATGGAAACCAGGATTATTTTTGTATTATGTGTAAATTGGAGAAGTTTAAATGGTTTTAGTCTTTTCATTACTGTAAATTTTGATATGACTGAAAATATTTAAATAAAAATTTCAGGTACTTATACTCAAGATTAATTCTGCGAGGATTATTTCTCTGCTGTATAGGAGATGCACTGCTGTTGTTTGAAGTTTATCCTTGCTTTGAAATTGGAATGGCTTCTTTTCTTTTCGCCCATCTTCATTACATCCTTGCATTCAAATTTGTACCAATCAACTTGAAGTTGGGAGTATTTTGGGCCGCCTTATGCACGCTTGGTAAGGAGGTTTAGTTTCATTAAAGAAAATCGAAATTCATTCCAGGTGTGATTCACGATATTAACATAGTTGACTCTAAAATTAATTTAAAAATTCATCAATTTAAAACATGCAACTCAATTTTTACTTGTAGCAATTTCGTACCTTTGGGATAATTTACGTCCTGATTTAAAGATTATAGTACCTGTCTATTGTTTAAATCTTTGTGGAATGGTTTGGAGGGCTACCGCCAGGCTCACAAATTACAGAGTTAGTTGAATCAATAAAAATATCTTAACCAATATACTTTTACCATTTATATATTTAGAAACATTGGATGATGGGACAGCTTTATGGAGCAATGGGCGCAATTCTTTTTGCAATATCAGACTTTTGCATTGGCATATCAAGATTTAAACATAAATTTAAACATGACCAGGTGAGTACTTTATACTGATTACCTTGTTGTAATACTTATTCCTGCTTAATAGAAACTACCATAATATCCGGGCTATAATATGTGTTCGTGTAGAAAGTTGTTCAATAATAGGCATGCTTGGCTTGATGTAATTTAAATTATTTTTGCATTCCCATTTTTGGCATGCCGAGTGTGTATGTGTGTGGATGTGTCAGTATGTACATGATAGCGCACAGATGTGTATCAACTTTGAGGATATATAGGGCCATTGGATATATCTGTTTATCTGCACATTTTTGTGAATGAACTAGTTATTAAAATAAAGCAATTGAATTGAAATTTTGTACACACGTTAAATGCTACAAAACATTAGTAGATTTCTTTATGATCAGAGAAAGTAATATAATTTAATTTTAAAAATGTCATATTTTGGCTTAGAGTACAAAAAAATTATAAAAATACTAAAAATGTAAAATTAGCTATATCAAGTAGTTCTTTTGGGTAAATTGGAAAACCTGAAGTGTAGCTTTACCTACATTTACAAGCATTCAATTTTAGAAATTACCTAAAAACCTACTTTTTACTTTCCTGAATTCCAATATATTGCATATTTTCTAAATTATTTCAAATTGCACTGTAAAGCATTTTATATATGTATTAAAAATTAAACAAAATTTCTTAAAAAACTTGTGTTGTTATTAAGTTGAAGTATATGTTAATTACTAAATTTAAAAAATTTATCGTCATAATGTAATTTTTATAAGTACGTACTTTTATGCAATACACGCATTTGTGAATGTAGAGTGAAGACTCCTCATTTTTTAATATGCGTTTGAACGACTTAAGTATGCAAGATGAGAGACATGTCACTAAATAAATATCTAAAATATTATAGAAAAAATAATGTTAATTTAAAATGCTTTAAAAGTATTCATACATATTTATGCAACTCTTTCTAAAAGAATTCTTAGAAATCAAGAAAGGTAGAGAAATTTTGGCTGTTTCACATATGTAAATATCCAAGATATATCATAACTTACTTAATCTAATATATTAGAATTTATTGGAATGATGAATGCAATCATCTTAAATAATTAAGCAATCATTTTCAGATCATTATAATGGCGACTTACTACTTAGCACAACTAGGAATATCCCTCAGTACAGTGGATTATGAACTACTTTAGCGATATTTAATAATAAACAAAAGCATTATAACATTATAACAGTGGATTATGAACTACTTTAGCGATATTTAATAATAAACAAAAGCATTATAACATAGCTTTTATTAGTTTATTGTGAGAACAATTAACTTACACATAATTATTATACAAAATATACTTTTCTTTATGTCCTTCATCAAAATCTACACCGAAAATAATACACTGATTAATCAATAGAAAGTTTTTTATTTTAGATTTTAATTAATAAAATTCAATACTAATAAACACTCAGTATAATGAGCGCTAGTTATGGGTATAAAAAAACCTTTACAACTAATACTTAAAAATAATGGTAGTTAGTTGAGTATACTAATGAAATGTAATGGTTTTATTTGAGAAATTAGATCTCATCTGTAAACACAATATATATGTTCCTTCACAGTTGTTTCATGGCTCTCATGATAGTATCATTTTCATTAAATTGTTTTCTTCATATTGAAAATCTTCTCCATAATTTCGAAGATAAGTAAAAGAATATTCATCAAATTAAATATATAGAATATATCTCAAAGTTGGTATAAAATACAATTCCGTGAATCAACATATGAACTCCCAAATTGATAAATAATGAAATAAGCATACCTACCCTTTTCCTATATTAAGATTTATGTATATGTACAAAGTTTCATGAAATACACTTTCATATTTCCCTAACTATGATAAAATAAATAATGTGCATAGATGATATTGTTTTAAATACACTTATGAAATGAAATTATTTTTGTGGAAGATGGTATTTTTCTATATGAACCTTGTCATGCAAAATGGTCATATAAGCATGAAAATTTAAAAGGTCTCTATGTTTTAAAAATCGGTAGCTAAATTTTACACAATGATTACAATATCTTTAATTGAGTAATGTTTATTTAAATTTTATTATTTAAAAATATATATAATATTTAAATATGTATGGATTTTAAAATGGAATTCATATAACGATTCATAAAATAATCCAACTTCAATAGGAAGGAAAACAGCTACTTCAATAACAAATAACTACTTGTATACAATACACATTAAAATTCGAAGAACAACTTTTACACCATAAGGTTTAGCTATTCAATATTTAAAAAAATGAATTATGCCAGGGATATGTGCAGTAATATGGCATAACTAAATTTAATCACAATTTGAACTGAAATGCAATAAATAACGAGCATGTCTTTAAAGACACTATAAATGAAAACTAATTCAATATTTAAATACTAATAATAAGTGTACATGCCTGCATTTTACTTTTGTCTTACCTGTGTCACTTTTAACATGTTTTCAGTTAATTTTTGTAGGCTCATGTTATTTATGTAGATTTTTTATATTTTAATTTTTGTAGGATTTGTTTTTCTCTTATGCTAATTCATTTCGTTTACAATTTTAACATAATTTTTGTTTGTGGGTTTATTTATTTTACTCATAAAAGGCTTTGACTTTTTCTTCCCACAGCTGATTCCACATTTTGAGCCTCTCTTTGTAATAATCAATCCCTTGGTTGTTTTCCTCGCTGTTATCAGCTGTTACCGGTTCAGTCTTTATCTCACGTAATGCTGCAACAAACAAAGAAAATTCTGTTGACTTGGCAAGAAAAATTGTGGTATGAAGAATGGCAGGCCGACAAACAAAGCATATTTTTCTATAACATTGTTTTAGCATGGTGTATGGTAACGCAAGTGAGTTACAGTTAAGGTAATTCATTTCTCTGTATAAACAAAGACCACCTCAAAATCATAGTGCCTTAATCACATAACAAACAAATCAATTTGTGCAAACAATTCTGGATAAGAAGTACTCAATTAAACGTAAAAAATAGTTATAGAGAATTAAATGAAACAAACTCTTTGACTTTCAAAAACTATATATAAAAACATCCACACACACAAACATTCAATAAAAGACATGGTAAGGATAATAATCGCTTTTCAGTAATTTATAATACTGTCAAAATGGTATTTAAAAGAAGACATTTAATTATTTTCTTGCCAATTATATACTAAGCTAACTCAATTTAGCCAATAATTCTTGAGATTGAAATTATTGAAAAAGGAATTCAGACAAAATCTAGGAAGACATCAACATGAAAATTCAATATCTGAAATATTTTATTATTCATTAGAGAGAAATACCCAGTTTTGACAACTGTTTTGATTCAAAGCGTTTTAAACTAAATAATTCATCCACTAATGAATATCTGCAGAAATTTGTTCGAGTATCTCTTTAATTGATTGTATGATCCCATCTTTCAAAATATTGCCAAATATTAGGGCAGTTTGAAAAGTACTTAGCCTCACCGCCCGATGCTGCCAGTATCAGCAAGATAGACTATCGTGTAGACATTCTCGTAGATGACTCCTGTCAAAATTTCAGCTGAATTGGACTCGTAGTTATGTTTTGACCGCCTGTGGAAGCAGGAGTGTCCACGGATTTTAGAAAAATGAAAAATGAACAATATCGGGCACTGATTCGATTCTCGTTTTTGGAAGGGAAATCAAAGAGCACTTGAATGCTATGAACGGTGACTTTAATGGAGATCATTAAAAATTGGATAAACGAGTTTCAACATCGGTTTTTGATGAACGCCCAGGTGCCCCGAAAATGACTACCGCAGAGGATAACATACAAAAATCCACGATCTTGTATTGGCAGACCGCCAATTGAAGGTGCTCACGCCAGACAAACATGACTGTGAGACCACTTCAGAGCAGTGTTCGACGGTGTTTAAGTGCAATCCAAAGGAGTTTCTGCCTCATTTCAGGATGATCGAAGAAACATGGGTCCACTAGTACACACCAGAGACCAAGGAACAGTCGAAACAGAGGACTTTACCTGGCGAATGTGTTCCGAAGAAGGTGAAGACTATCCTCTTGGCCGGAAAGTTGATGGCCACAGTTTCCTGGGATTCACAAGGTGTGATCTACATCGACTACCTGCAGAAGGGCAAAATGGTGACAGGACTCTACTACACCGAATTATTGGGCGGATTCAATGCCAAACTACAGAAAAAAACGGCCCCATTTGGCAAAGAAAAAGTGATCTTCCACCGTCGCCACGGCCAAATTAGTCGAATTGCACTACGAGAACCGCTGCGCCATCCACTGTATTCTCCAGAGTTGACCCTGCGTGACTTTTTTTTTGTTTTCAAACTTAAAAACGTCACTCCCTGGGCAGAAATTTGAGTCAAACTAGGTCATCGTGCCGCCTGAGAGGTCTACTTTGCAGACCCCGAGAAAACTTATTTTTCAGATGGGTTAAAGAAGTTCAAGTGTCACTGCGCCAACTGTAACGAGCTAAAAGGAGACTATGTTGAGAAATAAATCGCCACTTTTCCTAAATTTTTGTTTAACTTTTGTATGTTAAGTACGTTGCGGAACGCCCTCGTATATACTATATCAGTGATCTACTTGGCATTGTATTTTTACTAAGTTTTGTATGTCATTATATTGTAGATTCTTATATTTTCTATTCCTATTGACCAGCATTGTGGTAATAATATATAAGAAAGTAGATCTCAAATAAAAAAAATTAAGAGCTCATACTATAGGGTTATTGGATAGTCCTATGATTATTATTCCACCAACTTTTTATGCTTGCCTTTTTAACCAAGAATATGCAGAAATCCATTTCAATGCAAAGGAAAATAAAAGTCGATATGTCATTTCTATGGCAGATTCTTCGGTGATCCAGTTTAGCAATGGATCCCTTCATGTTCAAGAAAAGGATAGTTAGCTTATCATTCGCTCATTACCAAGCTATATCATTTGATTGCTGTTTTGCACTGATTTTAATTTCAAATAATGTTTCATTTAATTTCTCTGATTAAAACATAATTCTCAAGCGAACATTAAATAATATGATAAAAAATTAGAAGGCAAACCATATGAAAACTGTATACTATAACTCCTCTTGCCTCCCTGTTTGTCCCATCCCAGTTAAAGTAGAAGACATGTTTTGATGATTCTCAGAATTTGCTATTTTAGGCAAATGTTCTAAGCTGGAAGTCCGAGACAATTTAACAGAATAGGTCCGAGGCCGAATTACAAATTTTAAGGAAATAATCTTGTTCACATTTTTTCGAAAAATTTGATCTAGCTCACTTTGAATTACGATTTTTTGCTCATTTCCTATTTTAGGCAACTCGAGTCTCTTGGCGAGTGCTTGATCTGGTGTCAATAGGCCATTCACATGCAGATATTGATGATGAACTAATTTTTGAGACCAATAAAAGTTACATGTTTCTTAGCAATTTGCTCAACTTACCTGCCGATGCATGTTTTCGTGAATTTTCAATCTCCTTTAAATTCTTCTGGATGTAGTCTTGGAAAAATGGACTTGACTTTTTCAAGAAAGGGTCGATATCAGCCTCGGGATATTGTTGGATGAAATCATAGAGCATATTCAAACCTTCTTTTGTTTCCTCTTTATTGCCAATTTTTTTGAATATGTCGGTCAATTGATTGTGAGTAGAACGAGATAAAGACCTTGTACTGTCGGTTTTTAAAGGGACTTGCTTCACTTCTTCAATTTTGAGTGTCTATAATTAATAAAGTTGAGTATTAAACCCTTCATCAGATAATATTATAAAGCCTAACTTAGTGCAGTTTAAGACCTGGTGAAATCCAGCAACAGTAAAAACTCACTAATAGAGAAGATATGCTCACTGATTAAAAATATGAGCAAAAAAATTTAAAACATTGTAAAAAAGTCACTGTGACTACATAGAGAAAATCAATACAAATCCAATAAAATAAACAATAAAAATGTCATTATAAAACTTCCAAATGAATCCAAGCGATGGAACTATAAAATAAACACAAACTATGTCAAATGATGGTGATGGAGCTTCCATCTGCAAGTGGAAATTTCATAATGAACTTTTAAAAGTTAAAAATGACTGTATTATCATTTTATTGAGGTATATTTAGTACAAATCAATTTTATGTTAATAAGCAGAGTTGGATACGGGTGCAATTGATGGTCCCAGCGCCATTAAAACACATAATTTGACATAGAGATCAATGTAACAATAATATGGAATATTTTCTGGAAAGGAAAAGGACGGTTTAATGAGGGAGAATTTGGATTTTCATCAGCAAATTTACCAAGTAATCTTTACCTTAAGCAGCCTCAAAATATACGCTTCCATTTCAGATTCTGTTGTGTTAGGTATTTTGCCAAGATGAAGCATTAGAGAGCCGCCTTTAATTTTCGCCATCGAATGGAGGATGGTTTTCACTGTCCTCAAGGGGGTGTCCATTGATTTGGATTTCCACCATACTGTTGGAAATTCTTTGAGAAATAGATGCACTTCCAGCAAAATGCTGTCATAATCAATTTCATCTGCCCAAGACGGTATGAGTTTTATTATTTTCCACAAGCATTTCATCACAAGTTCAGTAAGCCGTGTGGTACTGTTTGTGGCGGTACAATCTCTTAATAAACTAACTAGGGCACTGTGAAAAACAATTGAAATATATAAATTATATTTGGTTTTAATAGATTCTTGTTTAGTCCAGTAAGAATTAACTTATTGACTTTCGGAATATTTTAAAGTGGGCGCCATTCTTCACAATGTTGCATATATGTGTGTCTATATATTATACTTGTTTAGTGAAAACATATGTTGTGTACATTTTTAACATATTTTCTATGATATATTCAATTGATATTTGTGCTACAGTTTGCCATAGCCTAACCATTCAACAAATTTAGGAAAAGATTCATAAAGAGCATGCAAAAAATAGTCAAAAAGGATCAGTGTTGCAACTGGAAATATATGATGATCTGAATAGTTTGAGTTTTTCATGTAAACTAGTCTGTTAAGTAAACATATGAAATTTGATTTGATTAGCTAATACGTTATACTGCGTAATAAAGGAATGATAGTAAAATTATGAAAAAAATTATCCTTGAGGTTTTGACAGATCTCTATGTTTTGAGGGCCCCTACATTCATTTGGCTATTTTCAGTATGCTAACTATGTAAGTAAAGATGGTAATAGACTGTTTGATATGGGAAGAAAAAATATAGTACATTGTGAAATGTGCAAAACTTGAAAGTACTAGTTTTACCTACACAGTTTTCATTTTATTAAAGTAAACTAGCTATTGGAATAGCATTATATTTCGCATGTTTCTTATTATGAAATATATATAAAATTTGTGCGCAAGTTTAAAATGTCGTTTTGTTGTCAAGAAATGGGGCTTGTAATCTATTGAAGTAACTTTTGGAACCCAAAGCGCCAACTTTTTGGTAAGACTGCAAACACTACAAAACGTTATATTCTTTAGTTTACAAGTTAGTAGCATATTTATTTTTCGTGTTAAACATGTCGAATTATGAGCCAAGTAAAGAGCATTTGCGACATGTAATGATTTTCTTTGTTCAATCAAAAGAAAAAGGCATCGGATAGTCATCAAATTCTTGTAGTGACTTACAGTGATCTTGCTCCAATTATCTAGATTTATGAACGCTGGGTTCAAGGTTCCAAAAGCAGCGCTTTCAATGCTATTGACAAAGAACGTGAAAATCGACCAATAAAAGACGAATTACAAGCATAATTGGATGAAAACGATGCACAAACACAACAAATGATGGCGGAGAAGTTGAATACCACTCGGCAAGCCATTTCTGATCGCCTCAAAGCCATGATGCAGATTCAAAGGTTGGAAAATGTGTTCCACACAAACTGAACGAATGACAGATGGAAATATGAAAAATGTGTGTGAAATACTGCATTTACACCACAAAAGAAAGGATTTTTGCATCGGGTTGTAACTGGCGATGAAAACTGGATATACTTTGAGAATTCCAAATGTAATAAATCGTGGGTAACGCTAGGACAGCCGTCAAAAACGAGTATAAAACCGAATCGTTTTGGGAGGAAGACAATACTGTGTATGTGGTGGGTTCAGAAGGGAGTAGTGTACTACGAGCTTCTCAAACCCGGCGAAGCAGTTAATACCGTCCACTACCGACAACAAATGATCAATTTAAACCACACATTGATCGAAAAACGACATGCACTGGCTGAGCAACACTTTAACACTTTCGAGGATGTACAAAAATGGATATCAATGAAAGTTGAAGCTTTCTTTTGGAATGGTATCCATAAATTGCCCGACAGATGGATGTGTAAAAAGCAAGGGCCAATACTTTGAATAAAAAATATTTTACAATTGTTGTTAAATAATTGCGTATTTTTCATTAAAAAAAAAACATGATTTTTTAAACTTGCACATGCTAAACATGACAAGAAGGAATTGGGTTGGCAACTAAGTAATTGTGAATTTTTTTAGAAAATCAAAAACATTTTTTCATGGAACTAAATAACTTTATTCTGTAATGTATTGCCCATTTTGATCAATGACCTATTGCCATCATTCACGCAGCATCATAGTTCCACGTTCACAAAACTTCTGGTTTTTATTAGCAAAAAACTGAAGCAGGTATGATTTGACAACATCATTATTATTGAATTTTTTACCATTCAAGCTTTGTAAAGATCGAAACAAACAGTAATCAGATGGAGCAAGGTCAGGACTATATGGTGGATGTGGCAAAACATCCCAGCCAAGCTCCAATAATTTTTGCCGAGTGACCAAAGATGTGTGTGGCCTTGCATTGTCACGATGGAATACAACACTTTTTCGATTTGTCAATTCGGGCGGCTTTTCTTCAACTGCATTGTTTAATTTCGTTAGTTCTTCAATGTAGAGATCAAAATTGATCGTTAGGTTGGGTGCTAAGAGTTCAAAATAGATGATTCTTTTGTAATCCCACCAAACGGATAACAAAACCTTCTTTTGATGAATATCAGCTGTTGATGTTGTTTGAGTTGGTTCACCTGGCCTACTTCGCGATCTTTTCCTCTTGATATTGTTGTAAACAACCCATTTTTCATCGCCAGTTATCAGTCGTTTCAAAAATGGATCACTTTTATCACGTTTCTTTAGAAAATTGCAGTTGTTAATGCATTGCGTTAAATGCAATTCGTTCAGTTCGTGAGGAACCTATGTATCGAGTTTTTGAATATAGCCAAGTTGTTTTAAGTGATTTTCAATGCATGTATGTGATACATGAAGCTTCTCTGCAATCTCAAGTGTTGTATTGTGACGATCCGAATCGATTATTGCTTTGATTAGGATGTCATCAACTTCAACAGGACGACCAGAGTGTTTTTCATCTTTGAGTGAAAAATGACCAGAACGAAATTTGGCAAACCAATATTGGCACTGCCGTTCTTTTAAGACTTCATCACCATAAACAGCACATAACTTTTTATGAGCTTGCGATGCGTTTTTCCCTTTGGGGAAATAAAAAAGCAAAATATGACGAAAATGTTCCTTTTGATTTTCCATTTTTCAAAGAAGGCCAAACGAAAACTACAAATCCGATCAAAAAACTTTTTTTACTGATTGACAGCTAAATTGCCAACTATCACATAGCAAAATGTGTTTTACATTTGTACTACGTCTGCAAATCTAAAAATTCAACCGAAGTCATCTATGAGTGAAATCACAATTACTTAGTTGCCAACCCAATCAATTGATTAAGACTACAATTTATTAAATAAATTGGTAACCTAATGAGAATGTATGGTAACTTCAAACTTGAAGCATTGAAATTTGTCGATAGATCATTTTGGAGATGAGGTGTTTTTCTTAATATTAGAAGGTCCATATTTTTATGAATTACATGAATTTTTGCATAGCAATCTTATTTTGTGGCTTCAAAAATTTTGAAATAACAAAGTTTGGAATAATGGGTCCCTTTAATAGAGTTGGTCAAAATTTGCTTGCTTTGTCCTTTGCAGATTTAGGATGCTTTGAGAAATCAATAAGGAAAATTGTAAGGTGTTGCCATTCACTATTTTATTACCTTTTGCAAGGCATCATCACTCTGCAAACAATCAGTATAAAAAATGGTCTTTAGTACGACCTGTAGTTACAGAACTATTTCCCTGAAAGTTCTAATTCATGTTGATAGATGTATCTATTTCACCACATTTTTAGGATCTTAGTTCTGTTTTCAATAGTCTTCCCACATTTGAAGTTTCTGGACTGTATAACATAATAAAATACTTTAAAAAACCAGCAAGAATCACTTACTTTGGATGATTGCTGGACTTGGTTATCCTCTATAGACAGAAGAGGAATTAAAGAATAAGCACATGAAAACTCAACAATTATAAACTGGTGACATTTCACTTTGATATTATGTTTTAAAATTGTACTTTTAACTGCGTTCATTCCATCATTCATTCACAAGCAAAGGATGTGAGCAAATTTTGAGTAAGCAAAGCTTTTGCAGTGCTTAAAAGATTTTTAGATCTAAAATTAATTTAATTGTATTTTTAACTAGGTTCATTCCATCACTCATCCACATGTGAAGAAAGTGAGTATATTTTGAGTAAGCAAAGCTTTTGCAGTGCTTAAAAGATTTTTAGATCTAAAATTACTTTAATAACATACAAATCAAAAATCAAATGGGTCTTCCTCACTCAGAGGTCGGAATGCATTTTGGAGCCCAACCTGCAACTACACTACTGTTCTAAAGACAAACGGGTTTAGAAAGAAATATTCTAGCTCCAATTATTGAGTTACCTAAACATCTAATCTAATCTTGAATTATTTAACAGGATATTTACTGATGTAGAAATATCTAAGTAAGACAACCTGCTCAGTTGGCAATATAAATAATATTAAAGCATAGTGAAGTGAACAACTTAAGTTTAAATAACAAATCTATTTAGATAGGATTATTTTATGTTATATAAATCCACTAATGCTTTTGTATTATGTTCGTATATGCTCGAATGCTTAGTAAAGACTCCACTAGTTAAATGTAGAAATATTTATGTAGAATAGGCCACGTTAATTCTTACTAATTCTAAACATATATTTTTATTGGAATGGTTATTGAATATTGTGTAATTTTTAACACTGCCAATTAACAAATTTGTTTGAGGAAAATGTTAACTGTCTTACCAATACACATAAAAAATGGCATTTGTTTAAATTCGTTATTAAAACATTTACTTACCAAATTATATTCGTATGATCAGATCTTTCAATTACTTTAACACAATGTACATTGACTACCCTTATGAAAGCATCTCCATTTGGACAAGCTTCAAGTTTTGGTTCCACTAAAAGGATGATGAGTTGATTCATCAGATCCTTTAGGACATTTGTACTAACTTTCTTGCCTAATACTTTATTGAGGTAGAACTGAAACAGAAAACATTTTATACTGCTTTATTGTTCATACATACTGCAGAAATAAATGCCCCTTGGCAATGAGGTGCTACAACTACTGTGTACTTTTATGCATTTTTTCTACGATTAGTATAAAATATGTGCAGCTTTTATAGGTTTGATGGTATTTTTATTACATACAGTCCATATTTTCTCACTGAATGCCAGAAAGAAGCCCATCAAAGGCAATATGTCATTTTGTGCAAAATAGTAACATAGTTTTAGGTTTAATATTAATTTATTGAATATCTGACTTGCAGTGAAAATGTTTATGCAGCATATTTTCACTAACGAATATTTTAATAAGTAGCATAGTTACTTTAGTAGGTGTGACCATTGACCATAGAAGGGCAATTAAAATTATAATGGTTGCAAAAATCAAAATAAGTATCTATATTAACTTAAGTTACTTACCGAGTCTACTAATGTTAGCAGCATTCTGTACATTTTTAAGACGGAAGCATTTGTTCTTGGGTCTTGCGATTGTAGATACTTCAATTGGGTAGTAATAGCTATCATGAATTGATCTTCATAGTCAATCATAAGATTGCCCTTGTTTGATTGGAGAATGTCTTGCATTTGTTCTATGGCCTAAAAAAAAACAAGTTCTGATAAACAGAAATTAACTAGCTAAAAAGTACTTTAGGAAAAAATTCTCAAATGAATAAATAATACAAGGATAATGAAATAGATACCAAACATAATAAAAAAAAGAAAGTGGAGATAATGTACCTGCAATGCTACATTAATTTCTGGAGTACCAATTAACCCAATTGTTTTTTCCAAAACAACTTCTTGTCCACTTCGAGGACTTGCCTGCCTTTGAGAAGAAAGAGACGTCCTCGAAAAGGTTTGGTTTGGTAATATTGGTTTTGGAGGAGACATTGGCATTACTCTAAAAGTAACAGCACAAATTTAATGTAGGAAACTAAGAAGCGCAAGCAAAAATTTTAATACATAAAAAACTAAAAGTACTTACTTTGCTTTTGAATCAGATAGGGATGGTATTTTAATTTCTTCGTTCAAGAACTCCAAGTCGAATTTCAAAAGATTAGGCGTCGGTACACTATGTGTCATTTTATCCAGTTCTTTCATAAGATCAGGGTCTAGCATAAATGGCCCCGTGACTTCGTCAGGCTTTGACTCAACAACTTGAGGTGGAAGTCTAGTAAGAATTATAAATAAAAGAACATAAAAATTACCCACAACTGGAGTAAAATAAAGTTTAACATTAAGTTTTGTTAAAATATTTAATAACAAAGTGAATAAAAAAGCGTCAAAACCTAACTGGACGACTAGGTAAACTTAAACCAGTACGAAACTAATTTTAGATGTATCGAAAATTAAAAGCAACTTACACAACATTAGGCAAGTTATTAACTTCTTCTTCTGCCTCATCAACATCTTCCTCATCCTCAACAACCATAGTCCTACTAGCTGAAACAGCAGATTCGTCTCTGTCTCTAGGAGGTGAAGGGCTTACATTAACAGGGGCTATCTGTGCGGTCTCCAACCTAGATACTTTCGGAGCAGGTGGTTTCTTACTGGCTCTCTTTATCCTCTCTTCCAATAAAGACATATCCTTATCAGAAATCTGGCCAACCATTTTGAAAACTTTATCCCCAACCAAATAATAGGCTTGTACTACACAATTGAGAGCGGCATTCCTAACAGCATTGTCTCTATCAGATATTTGTTTAGCTACCTCTTTTAAGCACGCTGCTGGCGAGGGAAGGCAGACAGAAATTCCATAATCTTCGATTATAGAGCCCATGACGTCGAGACATTCAGCTCTCTGCCGAGCATTTTTTGACTTCATGCCATCCATTATATAAGAAAACAGTTTGCTTACGGAATAAACCAAACATATTTTATTGAAGAGGGATCTGACACCGTTACGGACAGCATCTTTAGGATCGCCTATTTTGAGAATCAAGTACGGTATAAATGATGATGCTTCGTTTTCCAGCATGTGATACTTGTTCTCGATGAGCATATTGAAAGCACAATGTAAATATTCCAAGCCTTTCAGGAGCACTGATGGATTTGTGTCGAAAAATCGGATTGTCAACCACTTGAGAATTAGATCTAAATTAGATATCAAAGCTGGACCGTTATCCAGGAGATCATCAGTAAGCGATTCTATTGCTTTAATGTGGTACCTAAAGTCAACATGGAACATGTTGGTCATTAATGTTTTATTAACATTCGCATTCGTCATTTGTTCTTTCAACAACTCAACGAATTCTTCTCTTGGTTGTGTAAAGTTCCACTTGAGCACCCTTAATTTGGATTCATCGATGGTGCGTTGATGCTTCATATTATTTATTACTAAGAGCGGCGATGTATCGATCTCGTCATCCTTTTTCCTGCTGCTGGGAGCTGGTTTTGCTGCATTACCCTAGATACAAATATAATAACAAAACAACATAACCATCAGCTATGTTTTTAAAGCAATATATTTAAAATTTTAATTTCTCTGAATCAATGCTAGACAAGATATGTATGGCTTTGCAGTATTTACATAAAAATGACATGTACATTAATCAATTCAATTAAAGCCAAATTTACAAATTGTAATTCAACTTTAATATTAAATTGTAACTATAGTTAACTGAAAGAAATATGCAAAAATCATTAGTTCTCTTTTGATTTATTTAATTTTAAGAATGCAAATATTAACTGTTTTTTTGCACAGCCACCTATCCAATTATAAAGAATGAATTGATTTTATCATCATAGTTGAAACATGACTCCATTAAAATTCAATATTCAAAATCATTTTAAGAATTGTAAACAGAGAGAATATGTAATTGTATATTTGTACTTACAGGCTTCTTAACTGCATTCTTTGAGTTAGCAACAGGCCTTGTTCCTCTGACCGTCTTTTCCTTGACATCCTCATGAGACTCTTGCTTGCGAGAAGGCAATGGCTTAACAGGTAGATTTGGCCTTGCCTTGTCTAAACATGCCATGACAGCAGTTTTAGACCCTGGTTTCAGTTTCTCCGTTTGCTTGACCATTGTGTCATAACTTAGATGTATCATAAAGCCAAGGACTGCCTCCTGTGCATTTTTCCTAACGTCTGCATTTCGATCCTCTAAATTTGCATACAGGTATGGTATGCAAAATAGAAGTTCTTCTTTGGGCAAACTTTTCAATTTCGGTAATTTTTCTGCCAACCAATTCCACAATTCTATCCTGAGTGTAGGTGACCCTGCTTTCAATGCATCCCCTATCATTTCACCCTCGAAAAACTCTTTGTAGCTACCATTTTCACCAAAAGCGTTGATGCAAGAGACTGAAGCACTTCGGATCCAAGCTTTGCCATCTCCTAAGCCTTGCAGAAATCCGGGGAAGAGGATTCTAATGTATTGTTTGCATGGGGAACCCATGGAATTTGCAATGGTTTCACATATATTCAAGGCTGTTTGTGCAATTTTACTGTTGCTATCAACTAAACGCGCAGCAAGAGCTTGGGGAAGATCTCCGATATTTGCTTTGATTGATTTTGCTTCAGTGATTATAGTGCTTACTTTAATCAGTGCTTCATTCCGCACTTTCCAATTTTTGTCAGAAAGTTCATTTATTAGAGCTTCCGTAATTTGGTTGCTTATGTCAACTCTTACGGTTGTGTCTGGTGCAGCAGGCATGTCACCTCCAGCCGCTTCTTCTGGCTCGTCTATATCGAGACTGTCTTTGCTTGCTGATTTTGCTATACCTAAAAAACATTGTAAAATATTTTGTTATTGCTGTATAAATGTTTTGTTTCCATTTTAATAAACATACACTAAAAATATAAGGTATTTGGACAGAGTGTTTAAAATGTATAGATCATACATTTAATATTAAATTTATATAATATTAACTCATTTTCATTACTTTTTTGATTAAATGCTTAAAGATTCTGTATACACAAATATTATTCTATAAACTTAAAATTAAATCTTTCTCATGTTTGCAAAAATTATGTGAAAAAGAATAAAGCCACAATAACCACTCTTTCATTTATAATTAGAAAATTTGATAGACAGCATCTCTGGTAATTTAATTAATAATTGTATATAAGTACCCTGATATCAGGGCTAGACAAATAGTTACCACATTAGCTGTTATTATATATTTTTTATTTTATTTAATTAGTGGATGCAATAGGACAGTTTCAAAAATCTTATCCTGCTTACATTATATATTATAGTGGAAGTCAATAAAAGTAGGACTTACCAGATGTAGGCCGTTTAACAGTTTTAGTATTTGCATTGGTAGTACTGGCAGCTTTCTGTGGCCGCACGACTTTAGGACCTGACGATTTGGTAGGAGCGGTAGTTGGACGTTCTTTTTTCGGACCAGTTACTTTCACAGTTATCACAGCCTTCTCACAGCACTCTTTAATCTTAGTCATTTTGAGATTATCCTTTTCCAGTTCAACAAGGAAAGGCATTATGGCCTTCTCTCCCACCAACTTCATCAATGTACCAAGAGCTTCTGCTGAACTATCACGTACAGTAGGATCTATAAAACAAATTGCATAGTTTTGTAGATTTACAATATTTCTTTTTCTGGTTAACATGCTTACAACAAATTAAATTTTACCTGATTCATTGATGATTTTGATAAAGGCCGCAGTCAAAGCTTTGAGGAGCTTCTTATTCAGAACAGCAGGCTGGGTTTTGGTAAACGCTCTTGCCATGAAAAGTGCAGTTTCAGATTTGACTGACGGATTTTTGTTATTGAAAGCCTCAAGAACGTCTTCCAAAATAGATTCTAATGAAGTCTGAAACATACGATTTTAAAATCGCAGCATTAAATATGACATAAATTATATTTCAACGTATTTAATTGTAACCATAAAGAGTCTCAGCCAAAAATAATGCATATAAGTATTTTTAATATCATCAAAATGTATTACTGTTATAATGCCTCAATATGACACTAGACAATAGTGTTGGTTTTATGTCGTTTATTATGCGTAGCTTACCGTTAAGTACACTGCATCAATTGCATCTCGAATAGCAGCAACCACATTGGCTTTTTTCTCTTTAAACTTTTCCAATAATGCAGGGATAACAGCAGAAGCATAAGTGTGGAATCTTTTTTTCAGGCCATTTGCCAAGCCAGCCAAACATTTTCCAGCTAGGGCTGTGCATAATACATTGCTGTCCTTCTGGACTACTTTTTTCAAGGCTCTTACAATGTCACCATAATCGCCGTTTTCTAATTTAGGAGCTTTAACGAGGTTTTCTAAAAGTTCCAAGACTTCTTTCCGGTCCTGCCATTTCTTGGCTTCAATTTTCTCTAAAAAGTCTTTGGGTAACTTGGAAAGAATATCGACTGGATCTGCTAGATCATAAGCATCTACTACGGGAGCATCACCAGCTTCTTCATCATCTTCCTCGCCTTCTTCACCTTCAGTTGCTTCAACAGCTAACTTCGCTTGCTTTTCTTGCTGTGATCGCAGGTAACGAGTTGGAGTTGCCTTTTGTCCTTCAATTTTAGCAAATTCAGCTTCCAATTCAGACACTTGTACAGGTTGAAGATTACTGAGCTGCGATCTAAGAGAAAATTGGATAATTAGTAAATCACACTCTACATTTTTGTACAGTATGGTTCAGTTTGGCACCGTTGAATTTTTGGGGGTTAAAAAAATGTGTTTAGCTTACCTCAGAGCGGATCCTATCCACCTATACATTTCAATTACCATGGCACGAGCTTCATCTCGAACAGTTTTATCTCTGTCAGAAAAGAGAGTAGATATTTTCTTCACCAACGGTTTTACGGTGATGACTTTAGATCCAAACTCACGCAAGGCAGTAGTGCAAGCATTTATGCACGCAGCGACAATTTTGGGGTTCTTCAAATCCATGCCTTTAATCAGTTCTTCTTCAACGATGTCCTGTTTTTCAATTTCGATGTACATGAGAGTGATTTGCAATGCCAATTCCCGTGTTCTTGTTTTTGGAGCAGCAATGCATTTTGTAACTATTCCGGACATAACCTCACCTACTGTTTTGCCAGCGTGTGCATAATTCTCTACAAATGCCAGCGTAGCTTCCAAACCTTTTTCCTGACCCATGGCATTGCTGTCTACTACAAATTTCTTAACTAGACCTAAATATTTTTGAAATTCGGGGCTCTTCTCATCGATTTGCCTGAAGAGTTTTGTGACTTCTTCGTAACCACTGACTCTGGCCTTCCAGAGCTTGTGGACGCATTTTTCCTCGATCGGAAGTTTTTTATATTCATCATCCTCCATTTTATTTATGTTTTGTTAAAAATAGTTACTGAAACAAATTATATAGATGTAACCGCTAACTTATCATTTAACTTTCTACAGATATTAATTACATAAGTATAAAATTAATTAAAAAATGGACTGATGTAATTTAGATATGGGATGTATTTTTGTATATATGATGACTAATGTAACAATTTATATAAATTATAAGAAAAAATAATATTTCAACATGTGAACACATGAAAATGGAAGCAAGAATGCAAGTTCACTTACTTAGCAAGATGAACTGAGTACTTCTTACTTTGGAAAATCAACTGCCTACTTACCTGAACCACATTAAAATGCAAACTAGTTTACTTTAAAGACAAGTCAATGTCATGTTAGGAATATTAGACATGGCTTGTTTCAGCCAAACCTTAAACTGTAACACACCAATCAATTCCCAAATAAACCTTAATTGCAATTAGTATTATTTACTTAGTTCATATCTGATGTAGCCAGGCAAATAATTATTGCCTGTTACACCCACACATGATAATTAATGTATCAATATCATAGTAATTATATCAGCTTTAGTTCTCTTATGGCCTATTGTTAAACTGATAGTGAAAAATGAAATTTTTAATGACATCTGAAATAAATATATTGAGAAATTAACTACCTAAATGCATTAGGTGAAATATATTTAAAATTAAGCTCTCTTGCAGATAAGGTTAGATAAAACAAATTAAAATGGTGATTCATTATAATTTGATTGTGCATTCAACAGTTTGTTACATTTTTGAGGGAAAATTATTAACCATTGAAATGAAATCGATATGTCGCATGAAAATTTGACAATATATGTAAAAAAAAGCAAAAATATCTTGAACAATTTTTGTTGAGTATCTAAATCAGCACTGTAATATTCAGTCGGTTGTTCGTTCCTACCATGGAGTGACCAATAATCATATTTCGTGATTTGTTGCTATGTGTTAGTTAGGAAAATGTTTGTAACATAAAGAATTTCAAGCTAGATGAAAACAATGGGCAACAGAAATAGGGGTACAAATAAGTGGCCACAAATTTAAATATTCTTCTAAAAAAAAATACAATAAAAGACTAGTTTTGTCTTATGGTTATGCTATCAATATCAGGTTTAAAATGTCGTTTTTTTCATAAAAAATACGCAATTATTTAAGAACTATGGTCAAATATTTTTTATTGAAACTATTGGACCTTGCTTTTTACACATTTTATCAATCTCTCGTGCAATTTATGGATACCATTCCAAAAGAAACTTTCATTGATATCCATTCATCGAGCCAGTTTTGTACATCCTCGAAAGCGCCTGGTATGATGAAACGGCGGGTGGGGTAGGAGTTCCCAAACAAGCGAAGAAATCATTTATTTTACCACTTTGGCCGAATGTGCAGGAGGATTGTCACGTTGCACAATGATTTTGCCGTGTTTTCGAGCCCATTCTGGGTGTTTTTCGATCAATGCGTGGTGTAAATTGATCATTTATTGTCGGTAGCAGATGGTATTAACTGTTTCGGTGGGTTTTGAGATGTTGGTAGTACAATACTCCCTTCTGATCCCACCGCATACACAGCATTGCCTTCCTCCCAAAATGATCCAGTTTTGCACTCGATGTTGTTGGTTGTTCTGGCATCACCTACGATTTCTTACGTTTGGGATTCTCAAAATATATCCATTTTTCATCGCCAGCTACAACCGGATGCAAAAAACTTTCTTTTGTGGCCTAAACGCAGCATTTCGCCCACAATTTTTCATATTTCTATCTGACATTGATTCAGTTTGTGTGAAACCCATTTTCCAATCTTTCAAATCTTCCCCATAGCTCTCAGGCGATCGGAACTGGCTTGCCAAGTGACATTAAACTGCTTCGCCATCATTTGTTCTGTTTGTGCATTGTATTCGTCCAATAATGCTTGCAATTCTTCACAAGTCTTAACAGTTCGAGCAAGATCGCCGATAGTCTCTTCAAGAATTGGATGACTTTCCAATGCCTTTTTCTCTTGATTGAACAAGAAAATGATTACATGCTGCAAATGCTCTTTACTTGGCTCAAAATTCAACATGTTTAATGCGAAAAAAAGTATGCTACTATCTCGTAAACAACTAAATGACGTTTTGTAATGGGCAGTCTTACCAAAAAAAATGGCGCTTTGGGTTCCAAAGGTTACTTCAATAAATTTCATGCGCCATCTCTTGACAAAAAAACATCTTAAGCTTGCGCACCTGGTAGATACAGTAAAATAGTGAAAAAGGTCTAATTTTTCTCTCAATTTTGTCATTACTTTCCATATAAGTAAAATAGTAATCTATACGTTCAGTGAAGACAAAACATTGGATTCTATTAATAGCTGCTATGATTTTCTATAATTTTGGTGATGTAGGAAAACTGTTGGAATTTATCAAAAATTTCATTGTGCTGCACTTGCAGCAGTTGTTTGCACCTACTATAATTTAAGAGCAAAAAATGTGTCATCATAAGTCAACTGGTTTCACTTTTTTCTACAATCTCGATAAAAGATGTCATAAAGTTTGTCTCAATGAAGTGACCGTGTGGCTCTATTCTAATCAGTTTATATAAAATATACTTTTAGAATTCATAATTATTTTGCTATTTATGCTAACATCTGTGAACATAGATTTCATGTCTGGGAATATTATTATGAATTGATCTCAAAAGCATTTTATTACCATTACAAATCAAAAATATATTTTGAAAATATTGTATAATTATTGCCACAAATAAGTTACTACGGATTTATTGTAACTGAAGAATTAATCACAGAAATTGATATAATTCTTGTTATTCAAAGTTATGTCCATCATTTGCTGCGGATTTTTCTTCATATTTTTCGTAATTCGAAGTGATTTGAAGTGATCCAGAAATCAACCCAATTTTTGGCTTCTTTGTAAGAAGTAAAGTGTTGTTCATGTAGTCTATTAGCCATTAGCTGCTTGCCATGAGTATTCTATTCTGCTATTGAAAACAGGTGCACAGCTGAGCTTTTACACACTTTTTTTGCCCTTTGAGGATCCAGTTTTCGCCCCCTGCCAAGATTTGATGTAAGAATAATCCTTCCTTCTTTAAGGTAGTTATTCGCACATGAAAAAAAGTCATCTGATAGTTCTTGAGTTCATATCAAATCCAATTATCCTTGTTTTAGCACCATACACGTGACCTTGAGACGATTTATAATCATTGGTTCTAAAGATTTCAAGATCTTGGGTTAGGCACGAATCTTAGTTCAATAACACCTCCAAGTTTTCAAATTTTACTGGAATTTTAAGAAGCTGGAGCCAGTACTAAATTGTTTTTTGTTTTCTAGTGCATGTGCTCACATGCTTCATACAGTAATTGATGACCATCAGCTGCATTTTTATTGAAATTAAACCAAAAACAGCAGTGCCGCCTGCGAATTGTTTTGTTGGCACAAAGGTCACCATGGTTAGAGCACAAACTATATTGTTGGCGCTGATTTATGACAGGATGACACTTCAAGAGATCCGTTACAATTTAATGCTGGTCACACCACCATTTGTAAATTCTTTAAAACTTATTTGTCTGCCCTTATCAGTGCATTTATTCATAGGACATAATGATGAACACAACTATCCCAAAAGTTTGCATGAATATACCGTAAAATTGTTCCTATTTATCATTTCTTATAGACTAATTTCTGTAGGTGTAAAAGTACCTATTTGCATTTAAAGTTCTCATCCAGTAAACAATTAATTATCTCAGACAAAACAAATTATAGTACAAGTACCAAAACTGACTTGGGTGTAGCAACTTTTTTATACTTATTTTAGTACAGATATACTTAAAGATATCTTTTGCCGCAAAAAAACAAAAATATGTTTGAAATTTTACTATGATATCAGTAATTATTTATGACCACTAGCAAAAAAGCTTTATACTATTTTCTTTTAATTCTCACATTATCTTACAATTTTAATTCAGATATATTTTTTTTTATTTTTAGTAAAAATGGCACGAAACTTTATGTTTGTTATCTTACCCATGATTAGCTTTTCAATTTGAATAGGTCTGAATAAAAGCACAGAACAATTGACTTTTCATTTGTTATCTTTCACGCAAAGTAGTATGTGGCTTTCCAGTATGCTGATGATATGTGATATTATGTGCTGTGATGTTATTAAGATAATTTTCTATTAGACAATCCTTCTAAGTCTGCTCCGAGAATTTAATGTTAAATATGAATTCATAACAAATCAGGATTTATAGTAATTTAGGTAAAATGCTTTTTCATAAAAATTAGCTCGATTTTTTACATTTTTAAATTTGAATAGACCTGAATAAAATCACAGAACAACTCAGTCTTCATTGGTTATCTTTCACCCAAAGTACTATGTGGCTTTCCAGTATGCTAATTATATGTGATATTATATACTGTGATGGTTTTAAGGTAATTTTCTATTAGATATATCCTGCTGAATGAACCTATTGTAATACTATGGGATTTGGGAGTCATTAATAGTATACAACCCTTCTAAGTCTACTCTGAGAATTTAATTTCAAATATGAATTCAAAACAAATCAGGATTTATAGTATTTTAGATCAAACGTGTTTTCATAAAAATTAATTGGATTTATTACATTGGCACCATAAAAAAAATCATACTTAATACGTTATAAAGCAGAAGTTACGATAGTTTCCTATCTTATAAATTAATCTAACATCCAATTATATTATCGCTAGGATAGTAGTTTTAAGAAAACAAAACACAGATATTTTTTTTGAATGGAATGAAGTGTTTAAGAAGTTTTTTACATCGAAGATAAGAAATTTAGTGCGAATTTGATCATTTATAGTTTTTCTTGACTATACTTAACATACTAATATCATAAGTCTTCTAAAATGTACATGTGATCGGTTCTTGCTGTGATAAATCACCATCAGGGGCCGAAATAAATTTTTGTGGGAAATTAAACAAAAAAAATAGTAGTAGAAAGCATACAAAAAAAACAACAAGCACCACAATAATACACCTTCTAAAAATAGCATGACACTGACATTGGTATTTGCAAATAAAACTCAAAAACTGTTCACACTTAGGGCATAAAATTAATAAAATTGCCAATCATTTCCATGTTCGCTTTGAATTCAGCTTGAATTTCTACTTGCATCCATTCTATTTTTCCACTAGATCACAATTCTAACTGGATGCTCTACTTACCATGTAAACTTTGTATTAAAAAAACTTAAAGCAATTCTAAAACACCTACTGGAAACCAAGCGGTTTAGCGCTAATTACATTGAGGGAAATAAGTAAAAACCTTCAAATTTAACCAACTGTCCTAGAAAAACCATGATTCATATACCATAAATGGAATTTTCACAACAGGTTCAAGAAAAGAGGCGACATTCGAGTGTATATTCCAAGCAGACTTACCTACAGCATAAGTTCAGACCGGAAATTTTCTCGGGAAGAGTCTCTCCTACTTAAGGACACAAAAGTTACACGGGCACGAAAGTATAGTGCCCGAAATTTGCCAATTTGTTTGATACGAAATATGACAGTTTACCAGTAAAATGTCCGGTTCAAAAATTAATCCCCTCCACATCGAACATCTGTTCTGAACGCTTTTTTCACTTCTTTTTTCCCAACTAACAATTGATTTTTATCGTGGTGGCCTATTCCATTATACCGGAGACAAATAATTTTGCACAGGAGAATCTTTTGTGTTAATTTTAGAGCCGTTATAATTGCACAATATACGTCAAAACATTCAAAAATTGATTTTAATTTTCCACCAATAATTGATAACTGTCGCAAAAGAGAGAATCCAATACAGAGTTCTGATTGGCGTAATGTATGACAAGACGACAACCTCATATTTAGGGACATTTGAAACGCCCTAGGCGATGTTCTGCAGCAAATTGCGCTAAAATTATACCCGGCTCTACAAATCCACGTTAAAGGAACCGAAATGTAAAACAGTGCGTGTTGCCTAATACGAGTGAATTAGATTTTATTACTTTGTATTTTAATTACATTGCATATATTGCGAAAACATCTATGCTAACATTTTGTCTGATCTTCACGTTTTGAATACCTCAATTGTCCGTGTTTGGTATTCAATCTAAGTTTTGCACTGCATCTGCTGATTTATACTTGAACCAGTTGACGCCTTTTATATTTTTTAAATTTAGCAAATGCATTTTATGTCAGAAATGTTGATGTTAATCAACCTTCTAGTAAGTTAATATTGGTAGCTGTGCCTTGCTTTGCTCGGTGCCGCCTCTCCTGCTTTCTCCCTCAATAACATCGTCGACCTCTTACAAAGAAAACGTGATGGCTAATGAACGATAAAACAATGAGCACAGTACTTTGCCTTTCTTGGGTCCCTTGAACTCAGAATATGTATATCTAGGCAGTGCTAACACTGTAATTCAGGTATATATTTTTAATATTTTAAGGCAAAAGGCTACTTAATTTACTAGTTTCATAGCCAATAGTATATTTCAGAACTAGCAGGAATATCATTATAAACAGCGTGATTATAACGTCGTTATAGCGTGAATAAAAGACAGACTTTTCCCTGGTTGTACTTTTGAGAAGAGCTAACGCTAAAGGTTTAGCAAATGCTAGTAACAATTGTTTGCTATTGCAAATGATAATAGTATCTACACACCTACAAATAACTGTGAACACTACGCTTATTATTAATTGCTTTGTTAAGCAAACATACAGCTCCTCAGTATAGCGAATGCCTCCACGTCATCGAAATAATAGATCGTTTATGAGAATCATTTTAAAACTTCTCGAAAAACTTTAACGAGCGCCTTATCTTTTTAATTAGGCTTTGTTTTAGTTTGCTCGGAATAAATTGGATGTGCTCGATCTAGGTGTGACGTATGTTCGCAGCTAGAGTGACGCCACTGATTAATTCGCGAACTATAATGGCGCTGGCATCGGTTGGCCACGTAAGATTGACAATGACAGCTAAGAAATTCTCCAACAAATTTCTTATCAAAAATGTGCAAGTGATTGCGGTTTTTTGATGTGAAAACGAATATAAATAGTTCGAGGTGAGTTACCTTTAATTTTTTCCATCGTAGTTCCTTAATGAGTGCGAAGAAGAAATACAGGATATTAATATTTAAAATATATGCTCTGGTTCAAAGGTTGTGAAGAAGATTAAAAGCATTTTTAAGTGTTTAAAAAAGTTTATTTAATATAAGTGTCGCATTTTGAGGCTAATTCGACCATTAATGCCTGCAATTTACATGTTTTTCAACATCTGATAAGTGTATTACCTCTAGAATTTATTGTTTTAAATCGCCCTAAAATAAGACATTGAGTGGGAATTTCAGTGCTAAATTATTTTGTGCTTTTGTCAAGGGTAAGATGTGCTCCACTAGCCTTGACACGATATCTTTGTTAATCGGTTCTTATTGGTAAATGTGACTAAAAACGTATAGTAAGCTAATTATTGGGCTGCAGTTTCATTGGAAACTATTTACAAATTATTAACTCCATACATTTTAGTTCAAAAGAGTTTTAATGGATATACTAAATTGTGAGGTATTAGACAATTGCTTTTAACCCCCTTTAGGACCTTTTAAGCGTAAAAGTAGAACAAGCAAATGGTTTTTAGGTCAGAGATTGTGTCGTTGCAAGCTAACGACATGGTTCGTTTAATGTTAAAAATCTTATAATATTGACTATTTCTGTCGATCAACCTATTTACTAGCAGTACCTATGAATATCTTTTATCAGTATTAGTAATTCAATAATGGAAATATTAAGAAGCAGGAAATTATTCATCTATTATGAAAGATAAATACTTATATAGATAGTAGATACAAAAGGTATCATATAAACTTTTATCGTGGTAAAGATATGCTTATCTACTGCTCAAAAATTGCAACGTATTATTATGAAAGAAAAGTTTTAGCTAAATCATTAACATATTGTCTGCTTGAAGTATTTAAATAATGTTTAGTAGTAGAATATGATGGCCTTATACTACTGTGATCAAAAACTAAGCTGAATTTGTTTATAAAGTGTAAATTCTTTATTCTTCCAAGTGAATTTCGTCCCCTTT
Organism: Helochares maculicollis; assembly: GCA_033557835.1. Lineage (NCBI taxonomy): Eukaryota > Metazoa > Arthropoda > Insecta > Coleoptera > Hydrophilidae > Helochares > Helochares maculicollis. The sequence goes on from JAWQRO010000135.1 coordinate 27,385, forward strand.
AAAGTAATCCCCGTCTGATAAAACGCACATTTGCCAACGCTTTTTCCAGCCTTCGAAACAGTGGGAATAGTATTTTTCCGATATAGCATTCAAGACCTTTTTCGATTCAGTTTTTATCTCCTCAATGGTATCAAAACAGTATCCCCGCATTGGCCTTTTGAGTTTGCTGATTAGCCAGGAGTCGCACAGAGCTAAATCAGGTTAATACGGTGGTTGTGAAACGATATGAGTGAGTTTTTGGCAAAAAAGTCGTGAAGAACCAATGCAGTATGACATGGTGCGTTATCGTGATGAAGGAACTGAGAGCTGTTCATCTATAATTCCGGCCATTTCAGACGAATATCTTCACGCAAACGAAGTATAACGCTCATAATATTCTGTGTTGACAGTTTGGTCCGGCGGAAAGAATTCATAGTGCACCACACCACCATAATCAAAAAAAAACTGTCAACATGCCCTTGATTTTCGATCGATTTTGCTGTGGTCTTTTCGATCTTGCTTCACCTTTTGCATGATATTCGCTAGATTGGTCGGTGGTTTTAGGGTCGTATACGCAAATCCAAGTCTCGCCCACAGTAATGATGCATTTCAAGTGTAACATGTAACTCGGAGATAATTAAAGCTTTTGATAAACAGACGCTTGGCAAATGTTATAGACAGCCCTAGCAACATAGGAAAAAAATTTACTTGCCTTCCTAATGCCCTGGAGTTTTAAATGACAATTTCACCTTACTTTTTGATCACAGTAGTATATTTAGTAAGAGGACAATAAATTGAAATTTAAAAATCATGCTTGAAAATCAGTAGGTTAATAGGTGTCACATAATAAGCTGCATATTTTTGTGCTGGATAATATCAGCAGCAATTTTAGTATTTATTGTAAAAATATTTTTCATATGGTATAGAAGACCTCATTATTATCTTATTTATATGTGATAACCTTGAATAATGTCAATATCACTAAAAGTTGATGGATAGCATTTCAAATTTGTCTGAAAATTAATATTAATTCGTGGAACCATGGAGTTTTACAATAGTGTTTATAATATATATGTATATTACAACCGTAAATTGGAGTTCAATATTGTTTAAGTATTAAATGACATGGTGTATTGTAACAAACAGTAGATCATTAAATTTATTGAGTGTGTTAACTATCAATGTGAATTACGAATGCTACCAGTTGCAGTATATAAAAGTCACGTAGTATTTTCGTTGATTTAATTTTAATGTGCTTCTTTTATAAATCACATTCAATTTCAAATACACATAAATCTGTAGCTACTCCCGCAGAAAGCAAAACATTTTCCATTGTTTTTTGTCCTTAGGACATATTTATTTACTATATTTACTAGAATTCCGTCAACATACAATAGTTATATTCTCTTTAAAGTTGTTAATACTGCTTTGGTAGCTATCCACATTGCTACCTAAAGACTAAATTGTTTTCAGTATTTGCAGAAAATTATTTGCTTAGCATTGAAGCTTTTATCAGAGATAACATCAATTTCAAGCTATCCATATAAGCACTATTTAGTATCCTATATGTGCATTAGTAACAAGAATGAAATTTGCTGTAACCCATTCATGACGTATAAAGTGACAACACCATGCTCATAGTATGATGGCTTAATTATTTACTTGTGTGATAAGTATGATAAAATTTACTAGATTCGTTGTAGATGTTTTCAATAATAATCAGGAAACGTGAGAGAATTCTATTGCATAATTTTTTGCTTTAATACAAAGACTACCCTTTGTTATCTTATTTATATATATATAAACAAGGTATGCTCCACTAGCCTTGATATAATGCTTAGTAAGTATTTCTATTTTGTAAACATAATCAAAATTGAATTGTAAGTCACTAATCAAATATTATCGTGTTTTGAAACAATATTAACAATGTTTTATACATTTCGGTTCAAAAGTGCTTTGATATAAAAAGTAGTGAGAAATTACAACGAAATGCTTTTAACATTTAAATATGCAAAAGCTATTTTTTACATTTATGTAAAATTGTACATGTAATTACAAGTCCTATATGTAAGATAGATTTGTTAGAACAAATGAATTGATAATTTTTAATTGCTCATTATTAATCATGTGATCATATTCTAATTTTTTAGCTACTGGCACATAACCACATATCCTCCTCAATAAGTTTTCGGATCAATAAGAAAGAGCTACTAGTCTAATTTTGTTTGCTTTGTTAGTACACTCTTCACATGAACGTATGTGAAATTTCATTTTAATCTGTCAATTAATTCTTTATTTACAAGCCATTTAGTATCGACGTATCACTGTATTTTTTTACAATGCAAAATCAAGTATCCTGCTGTAATTGAGTTATTATTTTTGGAAGACTTAAAAGCAAAGGAAATTTATTAATGAATGTTAAAAGTGTTTAAGGACGCTGCACCTTTAATTAGTTCAGTAAAAAGAAGGCTTCTCCATTTTTCAACAATAATTATAGTATAGATTTATACATACTAAATGAAAAGTATAATTAGATTTATAGCTACTTGAAAGTATCTAAAATAATTCTAAATCATCAAGATTTGTATGTTATTTAATAAGCCACTCACTACTAATGACGGCTCTTTAATGTAAATATAGTCGAGTCGTCTAGTGACCCATCTACTGTTGTAAATATATAAAAATATACAAGCAGTCTTTGTACTTATGAACTATGATGCAGTGAAGAACAATCTGGCAGAATATTTAATTTTAACTATAGTTAATTTGTTTAAAATCTTGGAAATATTTTATACAAAAAGAAAAATGCTATATTTAAAGATCTATCTCATGTAACAGGTTTAAAAAATTAATAGCTCATACTGTTATAACTGCACAAAATGATGATGATATGACGTTCCAACTAAACATTTAAATTCTATTTTCTTAATTTACATAACACAAATAAATTAGTATTATTCAAGTGCATTCAGCTGATATTTTTATTACATTTATTCTGCTCCCATGTATTTATAGATTGGATTATAATGCCAAATTCGCTGGGCTTGGACTGCAATTGGAATTGCCAAAAAATAACATACATTTTAATTCTCACTTAGAATTTATCTTTCTATTTTTCACTTAAACAGTGTTTATGTAAACAACACTTGATACATACATATTTGTGGAAAAACGTTAGCTTCAAAGAATACATGATATGCAATGCTTGAAGTAAAACCAGTTGATGTAAAATAAACTTCATTGAAAATATCCTCTTTATTGCAGTAAAAGACACCTTTAGCTGCTATGTCACAACCTCACATGATGGATCAAAATATGATGAATGGTATTCCACCAAATATGAAGCCGCTTTCCGACTCTCAAGGAAAAGCTCCTTTGCCCAACCCATTTCAGTTTAATGGCGTAGGATCTTCTCATTCCTCGAGGAATTCTTCGCCGGGACTAAGTCGAAATTTACCAACATCACAGGTGCCTTTACCGCAAATGTCGATCCCAGAAAGTCAACTGCCTCCAAGCCGACTCCAGCCGGCCAACATTCGACAACTAACGGAAAACTACGCCAACATGAATTTATCTTCAGGTGCTGGCAAAGACATTACACCTTTTTCAAGCCCCAGTGTCCAGAGGTTTAGTACCTCAACGCCTCTGTTAGATGGAGGTTTGCAAGATAGTAATGTCCCAAAAAGTAGCGCTAGCAAAGCTTTCTCCGGTAATACGAATATTGTTCAAGATTCAGTTGCGTTTCAAGGTACCAACCTAATTCATGGTTCTACTAGCCAAAACCCCAATCCTTTTCAAGATTCCAACCCACCCCAAAGATACAATCCTCAAGGACCTAATCCACCTCAAAATTCTAATCCAACTCATAGTTCTAACCCATCTCATAGCTCTGATTCCCTCCTTGATTCTAAACCCAATGTCATTCAAGCCCCTCAACCTAACCAAAACACCAATTCCGATGAAAATCCCAATCATACAGTAAATCAAGATTCCACGACACGCATAATTCCGAACTCAAACCCAAACCTCGCTTTCAATCAAGAATCTAAATCACTGCAAGGCTTCAGTCATTCAATAAATAGTCAATTTTCTGCACCCATTAGTCGGCAAAGTCAACAGAGAGACCAGCAAACAGTGCCATTAGGTTTGAAGGATAGCAATAATATTCCAATATTGGAAAACCCTGGAGTGCCTAGTGAAAGGAAACAACCAAAGCAATCAGATCAACAAAATATAGAACCTAATAGTTCTAATAATAAAGAAAGTAAAAGAGTTTCAACGATAGATAAAACCGAGAAACAAGATGCCACCAAAACTAATCAAGATGCTCAAAATTTTACAACAAAAATCTACAGTGATAATAAGCCACCTAATGCAGATCAAAACTTTTTTGCTGCGCAACTACACCCAGCTGCAAATCAACCAATTAGACCACCTTATAGTCAAAATTCTTTAAGGCAACATATTCCTTTAAATCCGCAAAATGCACCTTCAAACTCTCAAAGTGGGTCACTAAGTTTACTGACTGGATCTTCAAATAACTTGGGTGAAAACACCCAGAGCGAATCTTTAAATTCACAAAGCCAAAGTTCTCAACCCCTACAATTTATTGACAAGCAAAACTCTGATGGCAAACTTCTTCCCAGTCATAATCCAACTCCCCAAAATGTTCCTAGTCAATCCAATTTAAATTTTAATTCGAATCAAACAAGTGGAAATTTGATGTCTCAGCAAAACAGAAATAATCCTGCAGGCATTTTCCAACCCCAATCATTTCCTAATACACAGCAAAGATTTCAACCACCTTCTTCTCAAGGGCAACCTTCTCTTCAAGGTCAGCTCCCTCAGCAAACTCAAGCCTCTCTGCTAGGACAACAACCTCCACAAAGTCAATCTTTTCATACGCAACCAAGTTTTCAAAGTCAAGGTAATCAACCGCTTATCCCAAATCTACGTCCTCAGAATGGTCAACCAGGTCTTCAAAACCAAGGCACTTATGGTCAACCACCTTTTCAAAATCAAGGTATTTCTCATGGCCAAACGCATCTACAAAACCAAGGATCACTTCATGGTCAATCTCATCTTCAAACCCCAGTGTCTATTCCTCAAGGGCAACCTCCTCTTCAAAGACATTCTACGCAACCTCAAGATTCTGTACGACCTTTAACGTCTAACAATATGCCTGCATTAGCTAAATCATCAATATCTTCATCAAACCAAATGCCACCAACTACAGGCTCTCAGACAAACCAAGAAATACCAAATCAGAGAACTCAGAATATATTTTCGAATCAGAATGCAGCACCGCCTTTTGGCGCTCCTTCCAGTCAAGGAATCGCTTTCAACCAAGGAATAAGCCAAAATAAGGGAACGGCACCAACTCAGAGTGTCCCTCCAGTTCAAGGTATGGCTCCAAATCAAAGATTAGCACCAAGTCAAGGAATGAATACAAAGCAAGGTGTGTTTGGCAATCCCAGTTTCCCTCCGAACCGTGGAACTCCGCAAAATCAAGGAATACCACCAAATCAAGGTGTTCCACCAAACTTAGGGTTTCATTCTAACCAAGGAATGTCTCTAAGCGCAGGGATGCCACAAAATCGTGGAATGCCGCCAAACCACGGAGTACCTCCCATCCAAGGGATGCCTCTAAGTCAAGGGATGCCACTAAACCAAGGAATGCCTCCAGCTCAAGGATTGCCATTAAATAAAGAAATGCCTTTGCCAGGATATAATAATTTCGGAAGAACGCCTCTTTCAAATCCACCTCAGCAGCAATACATGACAGATACAAACAATGCGCTGCAACCACCAATGACATTTTTGCCTTCTCAAACTAGCTCTGCAAATGTGCAAGGAAGAATAATTCCTCCTCCATCTGGTGGGACAACACAGACTCCTACAAATGTGTCGAAACCTTCACCACTCAATTCAGCGCCTCCTTTGATACAGGATAAGCCGTCACTGCACAGTAATAGATATCCACAGCAGCAAATGCATCCTCCTCCACCTGTTAATAACCAAAATGCCCAACAGAACATGTACAACAATCAGCAATACCAGCAAAATCAACAATACCAATTAAATCAACAGAACCAGGAAAACTATCAGCGGAATCAGTATGGTCAAGGGAACATAATTCAGAACACCTATAATCAGAATTACCAAAACTCAGGTAAGTTTTTTAAGAAAACTAGATATTTATTAATTTTTCACAAAAATCTGTGCCATATTTAATTATTATGTATTACTCTTTTAACATTTTATTTTATTTATCATGACAAAGAACAGTTATATCAAAATCCAAAAAGTCAGGTTTTAAAATTTTTGTTTTTGTATATATGTCTACAGCAAACATAATAAACACAAAAACTAATTTCATAAAATTAATTTAAGATTAAATTATTACTAGTCAAAATAATGTTTTAGGCTTGAGTTTGTCAATAAAACACATTATTTTGACTTATAAAGATTATGTTAAGCAATGCAGAAATAAATGAAACAAAGTATAAGATTATTAAGTGGTTTTAATTGTCATAGGTGTTGTTCAAACAGGCTTCAACCGCCTCTGGGGCTATGAAAACTTCGATCTTCTTCAATGTCCCAACATTCTACCTCCTGTCAAAGTCGATCCCCCAAAAATCAACTTGGGCCAAGACCTCCTAAACGAAGCCAACTGTAGCCAAGACATTTTTCGATGCACAATGACAAAAATTCCAGAAACTTCAGCGCTCTTGCAAAAATCTCGGTTACCTCTTGGAGTGCTTATACACCCTTTTAAGGATTTAAACCACCTACCAGTGATACAATGTAATAACATTGTTAGATGCCGTGCATGTAGGACTTATATTAATCCTTTTGTCTTTTTTGTTGACACTAAACGGTGGAAATGCAATCTTTGCTATAGAGTCAACGATTTACCTGAAGAATTTTTGTTTGACCCGGTTAGTAAAACATATGGTGATCCTGCAAGGCGGCCTGAAATCAAAGCTAGTACGATAGAATACATAGCACCTGCAGAATACATGCTGAGACCACCTCAGCCTGCTATTTATCTATATTTGTTAGATGTATCTCGGGCTGCCGTTGAATGTGGATATTTACACACAGTCTGCAATTCACTTCTCTCTGAATTAAAGAATTTGCCGGGTGATGCTCGAATGCATATTGGTTTCTTAACTTACAACTCTGCAATACATTTCTTTAATTTGGGAGAAGGCTTAAGTCAGCCACATGAACTTACAGTCTTGGACATAGATGATGTGTTCTTGCCATGTCCAGATAATCTTCTGGTAAATCTACAGGATAGGATGGAACTAGTGCAAGATTTACTGGTGCAATTGCCAATGCGATATGCAAACAGCTACGATACAGGTTCAGCTTTAGGAGCAGCTTTACAAGTCGCCCATAAAATGATGGCCTCTACTGGAGGGAGAATTACGGTTTTCCAAGTATCTCTGCCTACCGTTGGCCCTGGTTCTCTACAGCCAAGGGAAGACCCGAGTCAGAGAGCTTCAGCAGACGTGCAACATTTGAATCCAGCCAACGATTTTTACAAGCGCCTTGCTTTAGATTGTAGTGGGCAACAAGTAGCTGTGGATCTTTTTATTCTTAATTCAATGTACATAGATTTAGCAACAGTTTCTGGAATTAGCAGGTTTAGTGGTGGGTGCATACATCACATTCCGTTGTTTAAAGCAGAACGAACGTTACACAGCACGCAGTTGGAGAGGATATTCAAGAGATATTTAACGAGGAAGATTGGATTCGAGGCAGTCATGAGAGTCAGGTGTACTAGAGGTTTATCCATCCATACTTTCCATGGGAACTTCTTTGTTAGGTCAACTGATTTGTTGTCGCTACCGAATATTAACCCTGATGCAGGTGAGTCTTCTGCATTTTTTTCATTACAAGGTGTGTTATTAACATTACCTCATAATATTTTTAAATACTAACTAAATGTTTGGTGTATTTAATAATGTTTCTTTAAAATGAATGACTTGCAATATAACCAGTCTATGTTCTTTATGGCTTGTTTGCAGACTTGTTTGTGTGGTTAATGATACAGGTGTCATGTTTGCATAATATTTTAAAATGTAGCGTAGAAATTACACTATATTAATTTGTCAGCGATCTCAAATTACATGTATTTTCAATTTCAAACAAAGAAACTAATAGATAGTTTTCTAAACACATACCTAAACGTATGATTCAGATATTTATTATTGTAGATAAAAATCTATTGTCTAACAAGTGACTGATTGGGTTAAAAAATTGTGTCGATAAAGACGAAATTTAAAGGGGTTTATTGCAACGAAAAGAATCACTAAATGGTAATTCAGTAGGGTAGCGGTTTTGGGGAGGTGAGTATTCATGGCCATTTCTTAAAGGAATACAGGATAATTTTAAAAACTGAGCCATTGACACAGCTTTCAGTTCTAAGAAAATTATTAATACATCATTAAAAATTTATACTGGTATCAATTATCTCAAGTCAATAAGATACATATTTACCTCTTAACTCCACTTTAGAAAGATTGTAAGAAATATCAAATCAGTTGAAATATGGCAAATATTATTTATAACTAGTGTTATAACATGGTAACATAATAATAAATAAAACAGTTTTCTAATTAAAAAATCTTGAATGTCTCCACTCAACATCCCCGTATAAATATATAAGTACTGCATAAAAGTACTATACCTTCGATTAATAATAACAAAAGTACAACCACCAACATGCGATGCAAAAATTTAAACAAAACTTTCAATTTTCATAAGTTCCAACTGAAACTATACATAAATGTATATTTTACGATTTTTATTGATTCTACAGAATCGCAGCCAAAAAGTTTCGTTAAAAATTTTAATATTGAATGCTTAAATAAATATCTAATTTTAAAGTGTGAATTCATAACCTAACAAATGAAACAGATAGGCTGAGACTTGACACAGAATATAATATAAGAAGCAAACGATTTAAACTGAAGTTTTCATATGCATGCTTATAGTTTAGCAAAACTTCAGTCAGCATAGGTCAAATTTTCTTAATCAACTTTATTTTTCAAATCTAATAATTTGTACGATAATAATATAATTTTATATCGCTTAATTTTTCCTATGTTGTAAATGAATGTTATATTATTATTTATTTTACTCCCATCACTTGTATTTGATATAAGTTACTGTGCTAATAAATGAGAATAATTTTTAAAATTTTGACCATTTTTGATTCTGCAACATTCTAGAAGTATCGCTAAAAAATTATAATTTTTTTAACAAAAGATTTTAATAAAAAGTCAGTTTCTAATATTTTGTTTACCTTGGAACTTCATATGTAAGATTTTTTTAATGTCTTTCAGGCATGTGAGAAATTTCAAGTCAATAGCTCTATTTAAAGGCCTAGTTTACTTGAAAAAACGTCAAAACTGCGTAGGTAAACAGGTACTTCTGGTGGTTGTACATACCCTAAAAGTTGATACGGATCTAAGATTTTGTGATAATAGCTGTATACCAAATTTCATTGCTCCACCCCAAACGGTCTGACTACTATGTCAAAAATGGTCAAAATGGATTCAGGGGCTCTCAAAACATGAGGTTGAATTTTTTCATGATCCCAATACCTTCCCTTTACTATACTTCATATATAAATGTATAATATGGGAATGTAAAAATTGAACAATTAACACTTTTCTTTTGCCTGGATGATGACTAGAATCTGTCTGACTTAAAAGTTAAATTTAAAAAATGCCCTTTGTTAACTTGAAATGATTATTTTATGTTAATCTAAAAATGAATATAAAATTGATTAAAAAAGTAAAAATTAGAAATTCATGCCATTATTGTCGGTTTCTTGAATTTTACCGATATCAAATATTCTCTAAAAATACTTATAATCGTTTGACAAAAATATATTCCTGTAACTACGCATATCTAGTAAATACAATAATTTTATGTTTTATGAGTTTACACAAAAAATTACAATAATATTGAAATATGACTATGTGGTGTTGTGTAAAACTTGCACAACTATCAATAACTTGACAATATATGTTATATTAACAAATGGTAGCATATGGTTATTCTTTAGAATAGGTATCTACCAAATATTCCACCATGTCTTCAAATATAATTTTCTATCATATAAAAGATGTTGCAGAATTAATTTCCAATACTTAACCCACATGTTAAGAACGCCAATGTGACCACGATCTGGCATTTTCTAAGTTTAAAGGGGTATTCTAGTGTAGAGGCACGAATTTCGCCCAGTTTTTGAAGCACTGTAAAATTGAAACAAATAATATTTTTACTATCTATTTTTTTATAGTTTGTTTATTGATATTTTAATAGTACATAAAATAATTTACAAAAAAAATTAATCCACAAAATTATGGAGAGTCAAAGTGGGGGGTCCCAAAAAAAAAGTTGTTCTGGCGGGCGTGAATTCCACCCTCCTGGAGATTATAAAAATAAAAAAATGCCCACATTATAATTATTATAGATGCCGCTATCGTATGAACCACAGACAGGCCAATTGAGATTCTCATAATACTTAGGATTTTTAATATAGGGATGAAACCTTCATTAAAAAATACAAACCGCTAAGAAAGTCGCAATTTCAATTGTCTTCGGTCCAGCGTGAATGTGCTTCGGAACAAAAGTCCATATCAACGAATTCAAAGATTCGTTATTATTTTGGGTTTCAGAACCCAAACATCGTGTCATCAAATCATCAGTTGTTAAACTTTCATAAATTGGTTTTATTACTCATAAAACGTCGTCATTTAGAGGAGGATTTTCATGGTTATATTCGTTAATAGTGCCGGGTTCCATTGCCTGTAGATACATGCACCAACTAGTAGAACAATTCATGTGCTGAGGATTTTTGTTTGTTGAAATTTTATGATAGTAAGTTGCCCGTATATCTCTCTTCATGTCTTCAACAGAATCTGGATTTCGACAAATTGCCAAACCGTAATACAAAGACAATTCATTGATGAGCTTATCAGTGAGCTTACCAGCACCCTTGCCACCAATACCTTTATTAACTTTTTTTGCTGCATGTAACCGTTACTACAAATGGGTATAACTCTGAAACTAATGAGAATTTTGAAAAATCCTTTTAATGACATATTCTTGAATATCTAAACTTTAGAAATATGAACAAAAAAATTTTTGATTTTTTTCAATTTTCTACACTAGAATATCCCCTTAAATAAAAATGTTGAAAATTTGGGACTCCTGGCATAATTGAAATGACGCCGATAGACCATGCTGGGTTAAAGAATATTATGGAGACACAAAGACACCTTTATTGCTTTAAAAATAATGGCATCATAATTAAACATGTCATTAAAACCTCGAGATTAACATTTTTCATGAACGCAAAACCGTCCTTATCAAAGAGAAACAGAAAAAGAACTATTGAAGTAAAATTTTATAGCTTCGCGTTTTATCGAATCATTTAAAACAGAACGTGACCTCGAAAAATGATCGTTTTGTATTACTATCTTTCGCTGCAAGAAAGACGATTACATCATACATCGCAAACTAACGTCACCTTTATCTCTATAAAAATAACAGCATCACAATCAAACCAAAGCGTTACATTCGTCATAATCACGAGATAAAACTATTTCACCAACACAAAACCTTCCTAATAACATAAAGACAGAAAGAAGAACATAAACAACCATTTAAGTAAAATTTTATTCAAGCACGATGTTTTTGAACTGGAGATCGTACGTGACCTCGAAAGAATATCGCTTTATATTATCAACATTCGTTGTCATTAAAATTCGATGGACTACAGTCAGTTGTTAATAGTACAAATTCGTGTTATTGCGACGACAGAAAAACATGCACCTCTTCCCTTGCATCTGTGGTTGTAAATTTATGACACTTTACGTTTTCTGATGAGCATCCGCTCTCATTTTTATCACCTTGTTCACAATAAAACGATGGTTTTTTTTGTTTCTTACTTAGCAAGCTCAGATGATTAGTAAATATATCTTTTTTTGAATGAGGCATAAAGAAAAGTTTAGCTGACTTACGTAATAGGAAATAATGTAATAAAAACAAATTGAAGTAAACATAATCAGACCAAACAAGTGAGGCTCGTTTTTATTTCTTTTCATTGAGGGTTTTTCTATTATTATTTCGTCAGTTTCAAGTCCAGATGCTTTAAGCATAAATAAGAAGGTGATTATTTGAAATACCGAAAAAATGTTTCCCATGAATTTGCAGTGTTTGGCGGTTACAGGTTCACCAGTATCATTTACAACTTCCCTCGGAAACAATTGTATTTATGCTGCCTAACTCATTTAATGTAAATAGCATATTTTGTATATCAATTTCTATGAATGAAAATCAACAAAATGAAACTATGTATATTATATTATTGTTTTGAGGTTCCGTTAGCAAAACTATTGATCAATATTTTAACTTTATAATTATTCCCAGTGTAAGGGTTTCTATTATTATCTGTGTAAATATATCTATCTGACACTTTTACTACAGTTCTTGTATACTAAATAAGAAAAAGCTTTAGTGTGTTAAATACACATTTTTCTGACAACTGAATTGTAAGACCATACAAATTCTCAATGAAACAGCTCTACATAAATGAAATACAATTTATATGACTAGTGCTTATAGCACAATAGCGTTGTACAGCACTATAAAGATTAAACAAATATTAGCCCAACTTAAACGAAAATGCTTCTTTGCAAATTAGTAAACTATGTCATTTATTTCAGGTTTCGGAATGCAAGTTTCCATTGAAGAAAGCTTATCTGATGTGCAAACTGTCTGTTTCCAGGCAGCTCTCCTCTACACCTCAAGTAAAGGCGAGCGCAGGATAAGAGTACACACTCTTTGCCTACCTGTGTGCAACACCCTAACAGATATCATCAATTCTGCTGATCAACAGTGCATCATCGGTCTATTGTCGAAAATGGCAGTAGATCGATCCATGCAATCTAGTCTATCAGATGCTCGCGAAGCATTTTTGAATGTTGCCATAGACATTTTGTCAAGTTACAAGTTGTCGCAGAATATGGGAGCAACAACGAGTTCCCTCCTGGCTCCCAACTGCCTCAAATTGCTTCCGTTGTATATTTCAGCCTTACTAAAACATACGGCCTTTAGAACGGGAACTTCAACTCGACTGGACGATAGAGTTAAAGCAATGTGTGATATGAAAGCCAAACCTCTTTCTTATATAATCCAACAAATTTACCCCGATTTGTATCCCATACATAATTTAGAAGAGCATCCCACAGTGCCGAATGAAGAAGAAGAGCAAGTTCACATCCCTCCACTTCTTCAATTAACAGCAAGAAGTTTGGATTCCAATGGTGCTTATTTGATGGATTTGGGTGAACATATGATTATCTTAGTTTGCCCATCTGTAAATCCTACATTTATAAAAGAAGCCCTGGGCTTTAGCGATTATAGGTCAATTTCAGACAAAGTGTATGAACTACCATACTTGGAAAATATCCACAACCAAAGGCTGCAAGCGTTTATAAATTATTTGAACGACGAAAAACCTTTTATAGCGACTTTAGAAATAATGAGGGACGATAGTCTTGATAGGCATGTGTTCTTTGAAAGGTTAGTAGAAGACCGGGTGGAGACTGCCTTATCTTATCACGAGTTCTTGCAACATTTAAAAACTCAAGTGAAATAATTTTAGAACATTGTTAAACAAAGGTGAAAGATTTTCGGTGTCTTAATTTTACCTGTAATGCAAATTTATTGCTCAAAAATGGACTATGCATTTTTACGTTGTAACACGCATTTATTTTTATGTTGTTTTTGTACCTCCAAGCTTTTTTTAAATCTCCAAAGCCAAAAGTTGAATTGAGAGTGAGCAGCAATAATTTTGCATTAATTTTTATTGATCAGAACTGATATTAAAAAATAATATTGATAATATAATTCTTGGTTGGAATATTGATTATATGTTATATTTTCACTTCTTGTGATTTATTTTTTTATTGTACATAATTAAATCACTGGTATTTTTAGTTCTTATGCGAACACAACATGCATAATTATTAATAAAATGATTTTAGATCAATGGTATTTGTTGATCAATAAGTTATATAATTATTATATATATATTATATTTGTAATAGTTTTGATTGGTTATGTAATGAATTATTTAATGAAATAGGTATTTATCCAATTATCTGTTTATAATAGTAATAAATATGTATATTATTCTCTAGGTTGTTGCTTTTATTTATTTGATAAACAATCAGTTATATTACAAAAATAAATGAATTTATTTATCGTCTTCCTCTTCGGAGGATTCCTCTGATGTTTCTTCGTAACTTTCTTCTTCGTAATCCTCATCATCATCTTCATCATCAGAAAAGTTGGCATTGCCAAAACCGTAGCCACTTCCGTAAGCATTATCGCCTGCAGCATCATCATCATCGTCATCATACGTAGCTTGGCCTTGCCTACCGAATTTATGACTTCGGGCTGAAATGAAGACAGATTTAAACCATCTGCTAAGTTTCAATGATGACGAAGGTGTATACAAAATCACAGCTTGATAATGGTTTTATGATAAACTTAATTAATCTGTGTTAAACAGGATTAATAAGGCATATGGTTAGATACGACAGCACAAAATGGTTTTAGGTGCTCTTTAAAAGTAAAGTCTGTCAAAATTTTATATAAATCTCGAAAAGGATTAATTAATCCACTTGAAAGAATTTCATAACTACCAAGTTTTCATGATTTCTATTTTTCTATTTCTAAAGTCTATACAAAATTGTTTATGTTTCTAAAGTTGACACTGATATACAATTTGACTATAAAAGCTGAACATTAATTTCAACACACTCACTCGAATTATCCGATAAAGTTTAGAAATAAAATTTATTGGGCAATTAAAAAAATGTGAGAAACATTTTTTATCACAATATCTTCGAATCATCACGAATCTAAAGATGAAGATATAGTTAGAAATGATAGCTATAGTACGACAAAATCCAAATTTATACATATTCACACCGAAGAGCAAAAAGATTGAGAAAAACTATTGTAAAATCACTGATTAAATAAATCATTTTACAATTATTGTTAGTGATGAATGGAAAAGTTATTGAAACGTAAAAATAAAGAAACAAAAATATTGTAAATCAGACGAAATTAGTATTTCAGATAAAATTTCTAAGCTATTAAATCTACAATTTTGCAGTACCATTTAATGTTATGCCAATATAGCACCTTATAACATTTATACTTAATTGGCTCAAAGTAAGAAATAAACTCGATCTATAGATTGATGTATGATAAGCATCTTGTTATAAAAAAGGACAAAAATGTTGATTGACATAAGGCTCATACATTAAAGCAGGTTGCTATGAACAAATTGTAGGGAGTCGTTTACAGAAACAATATTTCTGAGAGCATAACATCACTGACCTGCTCACTAACCATTTTTACATTCAATTATAAGCCACCATTTTACTACATATGATTCCCTCTTTGGAATCCCATATTATGAAACACAATTAGTAATTTTCTATGTATTGACTGTAATACTTTTTCTTTTGTTGTTTCAATTGACCCTTTTTGCTCACCGAAAATAACATATCACACTGTGCTCAAAAATCTTGCCTGAATTGGCAAGTTGTTCAAATTGTAAGGCTCAAATATGTATTTAGACCGTTAAGAACTAACATGTGAAAAATTTTTAAGACAATATTAATACCACTAATAACTTAAGTGTGTTCACATATTAGAAAAGTAATGAACGAGAAAAATTATTAACGATCCAAATGTTTCAGTAAATATGGAAGTAGTGTATATGCTTTACTTTTCCTCAAGTTTTAAAAAATATTCCACACTTACAATATTTGAAATAAAATGAAATCTACTTAATAAAAATAAATTAAAGAACACAACTTACTTGACATGCTAAGGTCCTTAGTTTGAGAGGTTTCAAAGCCACATTTAGGACATGGAATTGCCTTGTTCTTCTCATATTTAAAACCTTTTCTCCTTACATGATCTTCACAATAGCAAGTTTTGCATTTGAGACAAGAATATTGTCCCAACTTATTGCATGATTGACCTAAAATAGGAAAAAGTAGTTATTACCAAAGTTTTATAAACAAGTGAATAATGGCAAAGGGAAATGTCAAATTAAATGATAAGATTGTGTAAAAATAACACTGGTTAAGCAAAAATATTGAAACTTACAAGTAAAAGAAACGTTGAGGTTCAATTTACTATGTAAACATTTTATTATCAAATAAACGAGACTTTTAGTATAGATACTACTCATTTAATCAGCTCTTCTTTTTTGAACTATAATTAGAACATTAGAACTATTTCATAGTTTGTTATGGTGTTTGAAACTATTTTATATGTCGCATTTCAAGTATATTGGCTACTTCAATAATACCGAATTTGTTGTCAATATATTTTATGCTTCTGGAAATGTTTACAAATTAGGAGTACAAATAAGTATCCGCCGTTTTAAGGAAGGTGTCACGGAGCGCAGCTTTCGATATAATTTGCACATGATAACCGGCTTAAAAATTAGTCTGTTCGTTCTAAAATAACATAACCTTACTATATTAGTGACTCCGTGCTAGAAAAATATAATTTTCTTGAGCTGAAAATGTCTAAATTTGAACCAAATAAATGTCATTTGCGGGAACTTTTAATTTATTTCTTTAATTTAAAAAATCTGCAGCTGAGGCGCATCGATTGCTCCTAGAAGCATATAATGAAGCTACTTTGAGTGAGAGAACGTGTCGTGAGTGGTTTCAAAAGTTTAAAAATGGTAATTTTGATGTAGAAGACAAAGACTGCAGTGGAAGATCTAAAATTTACGAAGATGCAGAATTGGAAGAATTATTGGAGGAATATTCATCTGAAACACAAAAGGAACTTGCTCTCACATTAGAAGTCACTCAATAAACAGTTTCAATCGTTTAAAATCATTAGGAATGATTCATAAACAAGGAAATTGGGTTCCATACGAATAGAAGCCAAGAGATATTGAACGCCGATTATGCATGAGTAAAATACTGTTAGCCAGGCATAAAAACAAAGTTTTTTACATCGAATCATCACCTGGGATGAGAAATGTATACATTATGACAACCCAAAAAGAAGAAAATCGTGGGGAAAACCTGGCCACGCGTTAACATCCACAGCAAAACCGAATATTCATGGAAAAAACTCATGCTGTGTATATGGTGGGATCAGCTGGGTGTGGTGTATTACGAGTTGCTTAATCCAAGTGAAACAATCACCGGAACTCTCTGCCGAACACAATTGATGAGATTGAGCCGTACTCTAAAGGAAAAACGCCCGCAATACTATTCGAGACACGACAAAATAATTCTAGTCCATGATAATGCTCATCCACATATAGCGGTTCCGGTGAAAAACTATTTGAAAACACTTGATTGGGAAGTGTTACCCCATCCGCCGTATTCACCAGACATAGCGACATCCGACTATTATCTGTTCAGGTCAATGGCACATTCTCTGTCGGAGCAGCAGTTCACAACATATAAAGATACCAAAAATTGGGTTGATATGTGGGTAGCCTCAAAGTTCTTCAGATGTGGAATCCGAATGCTGCCTGAGAGATGGGAAAAAGTGGTTGCTAGTGATGGACAATACTTTGAATAAACTTAAACTACCGTCCTGTTACAATAAATATTCAATTTTTTATAAAAAACGGCAGAAACTTATCTGTAATCCTTATATATACAAAGTTTTGCGCAGCCTCTAAATTGAATAACCACAATATTAGTTAATGGACCAATTTTACTTTGACACTTCTGTAGTTAATTTAAATAATATAATACATACATTTATAATTTTCTGACTCTAAGACTTGGCATGAAGCTTGATGCTCAAATTGATCATCTTCACACAAGTAATTATTGCAGAATGAGCACTTAAAAATTCTGCCACCATGGTCCCAGACTCCCCGTTCACATTCAGCGCAAATGGCTTCTTGCAGAGGGCAAGTACAGGCATGGCTCTGAAGGCACTTGCGCCCATGGCATACCCAGGCTTCACAAAAATCACAAATGGCTCCCACCATTCCTAAGCCTGTTGTAAATATCCCTGGATGACGTATCACGCAATCTCCAGTTTTTAACATGCACTTCATTTTACCACACTGAGCACATATCGGTAATCTTTGCACGCTCTGGCAGAAATAACAAAATGCTCGGCTTCTTTGCTTCCTAAAAAGCGATAAAAATTGAGAATTCTTTGAAGACAAAATAAGAAACCTTGCCTCTTATTTATAAAAAGAGTGGAGATGCGGATTTGTTTTCAAGGTAAAAAAATATCAGTGATATTTTAAGACATTCATGATTTGAGCATCACTGAATCACACTGGGCTCTTTTCGGCATTATATCTATATGGTGTATAAACTTTTATGACATATAAGACCATTCGAAGCCTCTGTTAATACAAAGAATTGTCCACATTTTACAACAAAGTTTGTCATTATAATAGTTGAAATTTTCATATAAATGGAACGAATCAAATGAATAAATGGTTACGCATGCACTAAAAATGAAAATAAGTAAATGTTGAATCTACACTTCTTTAATTTCTTTTAATTCTCCAGCAGCATGAATTGAGCCAATTTTAACTAAATGTCCTATTAGTATTCATTTTAATGGAAATTTGTAAATATAATAATTGTGAACTATTTTTACCAAACAAAAGTTAATGTAAAATATACATTAACCGAACTATTTTTTATATAAATCGATCAAAACAATAAATAATATTAGAGAGTAATAAGAAAATTAAAAGAATAGCAAAGATCATGTAACTTTATTAGAATATTGATGATTTTTTTTGAATAACTATCAATTTGTGATAATTTGGAAACAATCAAAATTGTTGTGTTATTTGTGACCTATTTACTTTGTCATGCAAATAGTGTAAGTTAAGATGCAAGTTGTGACTATTCTTAAATAGGACAGAAGCCTCGAAGCAAAATTTAAGTTAATATTGCACTTTGGTTAAATACTTATAGTAATATTAATAATTATTTAAGTATTGGACCTAAACTGTGCAAAATAAGATTCCAATAAGTGATAATCATGGTAAATATATAGTTGAATTGAAAATCACATCTTAATAGTAATTCACCTGAATAGTAATTGTAAAACTCGATGTTCAATTGATAGAAACAGTAAATACCACTAAAAATCTTGATTTCATTGACAAAGTCAGCAAGTCCTCAATTTTTTTTTAAATCTTTATTTAATAACCAATATACCAGGTGGGCAAGTTGAAAATATCGTTTTGTTGTCAAGAGATGGCGCATGAAGTCTATTTGAAGAAACCTGTGGAATCCAAAGTGCCATTTTTTTGGTAAGACTGCTCACTACAAAACTTCATAGTCGTTTAGTTGTTTAAAAGTTGGTAGCATACTTCTTTTTCGTGGTAAACAAGTCAAATTTTGAGCCAAGTAAATAGCATTTGTGGCATGTAAAGATTTTCTTGTTCAATCAAAAGAAAAAGACATCGGAAAGTCATCGAATTCTTGTAGAGACTAACGGCAATCTTGCTCCAACAGTCAAGACTTGTGAACGCTGGTTTTAACGTTTAAAAAGTGGCGATTTCAATGTTATTGACAAAGAACGTGAAAATCGACCAAAAAAGTTTGAAGACGATGAATTACAAGCATTATTGGACGAAGACGTTACACAAAGACTAAAAATGATGGCGCAGCAGTTGAATGTCACTCGGCAAGCCATTTCTGATCGCCTCAAATCCATGGGGATGATTCAAAAGATTGGAAAATGGATTCCACACAAACTGAATGAACAACAGATGGAAAAACGAAAAACTTTGTGCGAAATGCTGCATTTACGCTACAAAAGAAAAGGTTTTTTGCCTCGGGTTATAACTGGATATGAAAATTTGATATATTTTGAGAATGACAAAAGTAAGAAATTGGGAGTAACACCAGGACAACCATCAACATTCAGTTCAAAATCAGATTGTTTTGGGAGGAAGACAATGCTCTGTGTGTGTGTTGGGATCAGAAGGGAGTAGTGTACTACGACCTTCTCAAACCTGGCGAAACAATTAATACCGTCTGCCACCGACAACAAAGAAACGATTTCTTAGCTTGGTTGGAAACTCCCACCCCATTCGCCGTATTCACCAGACCTGGCGCCTTCTGATTATCACCTCTTCTTATCGATGGGGCACACACTGGCTGAGCAACACTTCAAGACTTTTGAGGATGTACAAAAATGGCTCGATGAATGGATATCAATGAAAGTTGAAGCTTTCTTTTGGAATGGTATCCATAAATTGCCCAAGAAATGGAATAAATGTGTAAAAACTGACGGCCAGTACTTTGAATAAAAAATGTTTTACCGTTGCTTTTAAATAAATTGCATATTTTTCATGAAAATAATGACAATTTTAACTTGCAAACCTGGTATAACTAACTATTAGTTTGTTTTTATGCTAATTAGTTGTTAGATGGCGATTCTATGAAACAGCAATATAAGTCTTTTTTGTTACTATTTAGTTATTCTACCTATAAAGTAAGTAAATTTTAATAAACTAGTGATTGTCTACTCCTACTGATTATAATATCAGATTCAATCGAAACCCTGCCATCTTAAAATTCTTGTTTGTGGCCTTTTAGAAATTACTGTAAAGCTAAATAAATATTTTTGGTATTGTACTAGTTTATTTTAGTGTAATTTAATAAATAATATAAGCTATATTTGTAGTGAAAAATGCTATTAAGTGTTTATTGCTTTTATTACAGTTTCATTTCTGTTTTAAACAGCATATTTCAGAAGAAACTTTTTAAATTGATATAAAGTGATAAAAAAATAAGGGACTATTGTCACCACTCAATACGATATATTAAAAGAGACAGCAGTACATTTTTTTCATTTATACATTGTATAATTTCTTCCTTAAAAACACAACAACAAAAAACTGGCACCAAACTATTTATTATAATCATCGTAAATATAAAGGCTTTTTACCTTTTTACCACACATTTTATTTATGATTAGATGATAATCTGTTTAACCATGCAATACAGTTATTAATTTCATTTTTTTCTGTGAATACTAATGCAAGTATGGGTAAATCTATATCGTTGTATAACAAAAATTAAAGTGTGTGTAAATGATTCGGATCTTTTTAATTTTTTCAGACTGCATAGAGTAGGGTTCTCTTGTAGCAATTTAAAGCACACATAAACTTAGTAAATTTGCTATAATGAAAGAATAAATAACAAATTCAAGGAAAACTTACTTATGGCACTTATCACATTCCATAGCAGCATTGCATGGGTGTTGAGCCAAAGATAAATTATCCTTTGCTGTTCTAATTTCTTTCTGGCGTAGTTTTTGTTTTTCTGCTTTTTTCCGTTGCCCAGTCTTTTTCTTAGGCATCTTTAAAAAGAGCTATACTATCAACGGGAGGAATTACAAAATGGTTAAAAAGAGAATGACAAATTTTGGTTATGTGCAATACATTTGTTAAGAAATAGTCATGTCAATATCTTCTTCTTCTTCTGTGGAACTGAAGCCCAATGGCTTATATATAGTATATAGTATAATATATCATTTTTCTTCTAATTTATCAAATTAAAGAGTGATGGGTTTAATAAAATTCAAAACAGTTCTAGTCGAAAACAAAATTTTCTTAGATAGTTAGTTTGTATTTGTTATTGTTTAGGTGTGGCTGTTTTTTATATTATATTATAATATCTCTTCTATTTTTACATTATTCCTCAAATTAAATTTTGCCAGGAAAGTGTTTTAGCGTTCAAAATGTATAGCTAAAATAAAAGGCATTTGCTCGATACTTTCATATATATATTTCTACAACACGCAACGTTTGTATATAAGGTGTAACTCATCAATTTTCAGGAATGAATAAAGTACATAACGAATCGTTTTCAAGAAAAGAACGATTGTGTTGTAAAAACAGCTACTCTCGTATAACACTGTCTGTGTTCACATCAACTAAACATCACCACCTCCAAATGACTTCTCAGTTAAAAAAAATGTTATTTTATGTTCAGTGGAATTGTAGTAGCATTCATTTGCTAAGACCGAGATAAGCAAATGCCTTTGAATTGTATTAACGACGATCAGGTAAATTGTGTAACACATTTTTGGTAAGATAGACAGTTCTGTTTGCCAAAAGAAGCGTCATATTATATCAAGAAAAAAGTATATAGCAGCTTAGCTGTAAAATTATACGTCTATTGACAAGACTACAAAGGCCACAAAGCCTGAATTGGTGTCCCCTTACAGAAAGGTAACTCTGGACTCAACAACTCGCAGCAAGACATTTTAAATCTCAAAATACTTACAAAACTTAATGGAACATTTACGTTAAATACCAAGATTTCTCTGGAGGCTGTAAGACCTAAGATAAGAGGATATCTGTGCAACACCTCACAAAAAATGAAGAAAAAAAATTATTAGCCACTCTGCAAAATGCAAATAAAAAACTTTTAGTTTATAAATTATTATTTTTTCGAAAAGTATCTGGGGAAAATTTGCTTATATTGGGCTTCTTAATGTGTTTCAAAAAAATATACAATATAAAACATAACAAAGTCAAACAATGTTAATAAAATAACAGTCTCTAGAAGGATATTAATCAAACAATCACGTCTTAGATTATATTTAATAAAAATAATTAATCATTACAAACTAATAGTCTCATAATTTTTTTATAAAGTGAACATACTAAAAAAAAGAAGTGGTCTTTCCACTTAAACATTCATGGCCTTTGTATCTAATCATCCATATACATAAGGCATAGAGGAACTACAGAGTAACAAATTTCACTAATTTACACAAGTAAACTGATTAAATCAAATCTTCATTTTAATTTGCATATCCTATGTGCACATATTTACATTTTAATATTTTATATTCACATGAACTCTAAGGGTTATATATATGTAGGTACTTTTTGTAACTTTTCTCCCTTACTAACTACCGTTTTTTAACAAAAATATATAATATTTATAATATATTTGGGACGTTTCTTCTTTTCTTAGTGTGGAAAGGTCTAATTGAATATATGGGTATACAAAGTTTGAAACAAAAAACTAAAATAAAAAATCCTTTAATAAAATCGGAAGGTACAATAACTCGAAGCACAGAAGGTACAACAAATATATATCTCCATCCGCCTTCTCTCAAAACAACTACAACTGAATAAAATATTCTTAATAATAATAATAATAATTTGCATTGCATTTGAAACACTTAAATAACCTTACACTATAATTGAACTTATAATTAATAAATAATCTTAAGCCAATACTAAGAATATGCATAAAAAGATTTTGCAAGTTTTAACAGTTTCTTTTATTTAAATCATGATTTAAATAATGGAATAAGTTATGTTTTTATATAACTAATATAGGATCAGTTATTAATATTATTATTTGTTAAGAAATATTAATCATTTATTAATTAAATTGAATATCTTTCTAGTACCTCTACCAGTGCTCCTTAAGCATAAATTACGTCATATGTTTACCCTGTGTACATATTAAACACCCCTTTTTTATATCTTTCACAAAGAGCCAACATAACTTAAACCATATGCTTTACATAGAAATAAAAATTTTAAAGATCAATAGTGCTGTAAATGGGCTGAAAATCAAATTAACAATCATTACTTAAATTATGAAACTTTTAATACAAAAGATTTTTCAATAATATTATAATTAATTTGAGAAAATGATTTTATTTCCATAGAGTAGAACTTATTTAAAATAATGTTTATTCTAAATATATCTAGCTGAAGTAGAATTTATCAAAGCTAGAATTTGTTGAAACTAGAAACTATTAAAAGTAGAGTAATATACAGTTGTTAAATGGTGCTGTACTGGAAAATATAAGTTATTCTTTTAAATAAAAGTAAAAAATCAAAAGCTATCACAATTATGTATATGGATCATAAAACATGTATAAGAAATGTATGACTGCTGATGAACAACACCAATGAAGTAGAATTACATAAGTTAATAGTATATAAATATAAAAAATGTCTCTTCTTGTCACAAGAGTTTGGTGTACACAGTACACAGTGTCTACTATTTGTTAAATTTTTGCGCATTGAATTCATTGTTAGGTGGATTGAGTGCAATATATACGATACATAATGGCCATTGTTACTCTGCGTCACAAGAGTAGGCCTTTCCTCGTTCATTTTTATTCATAACGAGTAATAAAACGTATTATTTGCACCGGGAACTATTTGTCAGTCTGTTATAATTCGCTTGAACTTCTTGGCAGGAGGGGTAATTTCTTCATCTAATTGTCCGTAAGCAAATTCAGGTAACCACTTCTCCAGTTGTTCATCGAAGAATTTTTCTAAAGTCTTTGCATCATTGTATACTTGAGTATCAATCTGAAATGAAAAAAAAAAGATAAACAATGCACTCCATCATTTACTGGTGAAACCAAACATGTATGAGAATGGATTTCTAATTTACAATATTGCCCTTGTCGTAAAATGGCCCAATATATATACAGCCTGTTTCAAAATTAAGTTACAAAACTTAAAAGGGTGGTAGATATAAGAAATAATAAGCGATATGTTTTTGTTTGCATTTTGGGACATAAATATTAACTGAAATATTAATTACATATACATATCGAGAACCACTGTTGGAATTTCCTATGACGTCGTCCGTCGAACATAGACGAATTTTATCAATATTTCAAAAACTCATCTTCTTGTTTAGGCTTAAAGTATCTAGGTTCGAAACTGACAAAATAATAATAAAAAAACTCTCGTTGAAAAGAAATAAAGATGAGCCAAAAATCTTAACAGCTGGAGAGGAAAAACAAGCGCCATATGTTTGGTCGTATTGCGTTCTTTTCAATTTGTTTTTAATACATTATTTCCTATTACGTAATTTAGCTACACTTTTCTTTATGCCTTATTCAAAGAAAGACATATTTACTAATATGCAAACCATTTGAACTTGCTAAGTACAAAACAAGAAACACCATTTTATTGTAAACATAATGATAAAAATGAAAGCGGATGTTCATCAAAAAACGTAAAGCGGCATAAATTTACAACCACAGATGCAGGGGAAGGGGTGCATGTTTTTCTGTCGCCGCAATAACATGAATTTGTACTATTAATTGTGATAGAAATTGACTGTAGCCGGTCGTATTTAAGTAGTCATCGAATTTTAACGATAAAGAATGTCGACAATTAAGTTATTGTTTACTTTTGGATGTATGATGTAACCGCCCTTCATGCGGCGTAATATAAAGTGATATTCTGTCGAGGTCACAATCGATCTCCAGTTCAAAAAACAACGCACTTGAATAAAATTTTACTTAAATGGTTGTTTATGTTCTTTTTTCTGTCTTCATGTTATTAGGAAAGTTTTATGTTTGCGAAATAGTTTTATCTCTTGATTATTACGGATCTAATGCTTTGTTTTGATTGTGATACCGGTATTTTTTATACAGATAAAGGTGACGTTAGTTTGCGATATATGATGTTTTGAGGTTATATTCTGTTTTAAATGAGTTGATAAACACAGAACTATAAAATTTGACTTCAATGGTTGCTAATGTTCTTTTTCTGTTTCTCTTGGATAAGGACAGTTTTGCTTTAATGAAAAAATTTAATTTTGAGGTTTTGAAGGATTTAACAAATATAATATATA
>JAWQRO010000136.1:0-53054 GCA_033557835.1 Helochares maculicollis
TTGGACCTAAAACGAAGGAAGGAGACCCAAGAATGTACAATCAACATCAAACCCTGATGAAGGTATCGCAAGCAAGGAAAACGTACTGAACCTTCAACACGTGTCCGCTTAGCGAGGGATAAGCGAGGCGAAGCCGAGCGAATACCGAGTAAGCGAAGCGTTTGCGTTTGCTGAAGAATCCTCGCTGCGATAGTGCATCTACAAGACAATTAAAGCGAGAAACGTCGCTCCTTGCTGATTACTGTCTAGTTAAAAGCACTGATAATAAAGCTTTTAAGTATAACGACCGACACAGAGGAGCCTCCCAAGGGTCATGCATAAAAACAAAATTGAGAATAAAATTACATTTCTTGCAATGCAAAATATTTTCGTTTAATATTTCAAATTTTTAAACTAATATCATAGAATAAGTACTATTTTGGAAATGTCCCGAGCAACATTAAATCGCACATTAAATATATTTAAAAATCTTGCCGATTGCCAACATTAGGAACTAAAACGAAAGAGGGAGATTCAGAAATGTATAATTGATGACGGTTTCACAAACAAGCGAAGCGTACTGAATCTTCAACCCTTGTCAACTTACCGAGGGATGAGCGAGGTGAAGCCGAGCAAAGCAAAGCAAAGCAAAACAAGACACATAGTGGCCTCTCAAGAATCATTACTAAAAACAGAATTTAGAATAAAGTAAGATTTCCTTGCAACACTCAATTTTCTAGTAAAATAAGTCAAATTTTTAAATGAATATTATAGATTAAATATTGTTTTGGAAATGTCCCGAACAATTCTAAGCCACACATTAACTATATTAAATTAAATTTCTTGCAACCCTTAATTTTCTAGTAAAATAAATCAAAAATTAATATTTTAGATGAAGTACTGTTTTGGAATGTCACGAACAATTTTAAACCGCAAACCAAATATATTTAAAAATACTTTAAAATTTTGCCGATTGTCAACATTAAGAAATAAACCGAAAGAGGAGACTGAGGAATGTATAAACAATACCAAACCCTGATGAAGGTATCGCAAGCAAGGGAAGCGTATTGAAACTTCAACACGTGCGAGGGATGAGCGAGGCGAAGCCGAGCTGATCCCGAGTAAGCGAAGCGTTTGCGTTTTCTGTTGGATCCTCGCTGCGATAGTGCATCTACAAGACAATTAAGGCGAGAAGTTTCAAACCTCGCAAATAACTCTCTAGTTAAAAGAACAGATAATATAGATTTTAAGTGCAAAGCAAGACACAGCGGAGCCTCCCAAGGGTCATTATATAAAACAAAACCTACAATAAAATTACATTCTTTGTAACACACCATTTTCTAGTTAATTAAAATTTTTAAATTAATTTATAATATTGATTTAAACATTTTAATTTATAATATTAAGTCCTAGTTTGGAAATGTCCTGAACAATTTTATACCGCAAATCGAATATATTTAAAAATATTTTTCGATCTTGCCAATTAGGAACTAAAACGAAGGAAAAGACTCAGGAATGTACAACCAATACCAAACTCCGTTGAAGGTATTACAAACAAGGGATGCGTATTGAATCTTCAAGCCTTGTCAACTTAGCGAGGGATGAGCAAGGTGAAGCCGAGCGAGTCCCGAGCAAGCGAAGCGTTTGCGTTTTCTGATGGATCCTAGCTGCGATAGTTCATCTACAAAACAATTAAAGCGACAAGCTTCTCTCCTCGCTAATTACGCTATAGTCGTGGTTTAGCAAAATCCAGAAAAAATTTATACAGCAAATCAAATATATTTAAAAATATTTTAAAATCTTACTGATTATCAACATTAAGAAATAAGACGAAAGAGGAGACTGAGGAATGTATAATCAATACTAAACTCTGATGAAGGTATCACAAGCAAGGAAAGCGTATTGAATCTTCAACACGTGTCCACTTAGCGAGGGATGAGCGAGGCGAAGCCGAGCGAATTCCGAGTAAGTGAAGCGTTTGCGTATGCTGATGGACCCTAGCTGCTATAGTGCATCTACAAAACAATTAAAGCGTGAAGCTTCCCTCCTCACTAAATACTGTATAGTCCTGGTTTAGAAAAGTCCAGAACAATTTTATACTGCAAATCAAATATATTTAAAAATATTTTAAAATCATACCGATTGCCAACATTAGGACCAAAAACGAAAATTGTCTACAAGACAATTAAAGTGAGAAGCTTCACTTCTCGCCAATTACTTTCTAGTTAAAGACACTGCCAATGAAGGATATAAAGAAAAAAGAGCTTCGAAGAAAAATTTATAGTCTCAAAATTTGCTTCTGTGTGCAACTAGGGAAAATTAGAAGATAATTGGTAGACTTTGGTTATATTAAACACAATTTAGAATAAACTAGCATAATCATTGTAAAATCAGTAGGATTTCATGATAAAAGAATTCTAAGATAGGACGCTTTTTGTATCATCAACACGAGTTTCCTTATCGAGGACAAGGAAAGCGTATTGAATCTTCAACAGGTCCCCACCTAGCAAATCCCGAGTATGCAAAGCGTTTTCGTATGCTGATGGTATATCCTCGCTGCGTAAGTGCATCTACAAAATAAATTACAAGTAAGCAATAAGCATGAGATGCAGTACTTAAATAATATTATAATTTCAGATCAAATTAGTGTCATATTTTAGAATCTAAAGAAAGAAAAGTACCACTAGAGGACATTCGATGTTGAAAACTAGTCGAAATTACACCTCCTTTAACCAATTAGAGTACCGATCTCAAAATTGGATCCTCGCTGTGATAGTGCATCCACAAGACAATTAAAGCTAGAGCTTCACTCCTCGCTAATTACTCTCTAGTTAAAGACACTGCCAATAA
Source organism: Helochares maculicollis (assembly GCA_033557835.1). Taxonomy (NCBI): domain Eukaryota; kingdom Metazoa; phylum Arthropoda; class Insecta; order Coleoptera; family Hydrophilidae; genus Helochares; species Helochares maculicollis. The sequence continues at coordinate 2,830 of JAWQRO010000136.1, forward strand.
AGATTTTAATTGCAAGGGCAAGACACTAACTGACCTCTCAAGAGTCCAAGTCCAGCATCAATATCAAGTGCATGGCCATTACATAAACTCACTTAATAGGTAGACAAGTACGCAGAAAACTGCTCCAGCATTAATAATTAACCATATCACTTACTACATACATTCGGACTACATACATACGTATATACGTGTATTTTATACATTATTTGTAACACATCTAACTGCATAAGCAGACATATCTGGATATTACTTCAGTTCCTTAGATGCAAGTAAGTATAGCTAAGTACACATAGGCATTCGCGTAATTTGCAATAATTTTACTCATAATCGCTGGCAAATAACATTTTCAAATGCGAAATGAAAATTGCATCACCATTTATTTAAGAGAAAGTGAGACAGACGAATGAGAGGCATATTATATGCATAACTGTTGTGCTGAAGTGTAGGTAAATACATATGTATCATGTTCGTATATATACATACAGTCAATGCTGCTGCCCAGACAGGTGGCATATACCTACCTTTAAAAGTGAAGGTCAAATAGTCAGTTTCATTTCATTTCACGCAATTATTCATTATTGTCCGCAAATAAATTAAATAAAAGCGAGCGCGTTGCTTTCCGTCCATTTACGGAATAGGAACGCACCCGAAAACAACCACATAACGCATACGTCACTCGCCTAAAGTTGTCCGCAATAATTGCCCGCTGAATTTGTTCGCTAACATTAAAACTACCCATTAAAAATACAACCACCGTTCAAAATTCAACTCGCTACCTATTAAAGCGTAATTATTAAATATCAATCGCCACTTTTTCCGACTACTACTACATAACATACACGTATTTTAGTTAATATATAAATGTATTTATAGTTCAGGCAAGTCAACTGGCGATACTGGAATAATGAATTATGCAAATCATTTCCCATTAAATTTTCACAGTAAATTATTTAATAACAGTACTAGTTACTAGTTTTCACGTCAAAGGAAATAATATAGCCAACTATCAAGCTGTGTACTAAAACATTGATCGTAGCTGTAAAACATCTTCGTTGACGGCTCCGGCAGTAAATTTTAGAACCAACTGAAGTTAAAATTGCATTCAAATCGCCATTTAAACAAAAAAAAATCAAAATTTCTTACGTGTCAGGCAGCGATTATTGCCTTAGGTCCTCGTGCGAAGTCTAATTGCTGCACACAACGAGAACGTTTGCGCGGTGACGACACGACAAATCACCACCGACGGTTACCGAACGTCGAAAAAATGTGGTTGTCAAAACGTCAGCGACAAAAGAAACGTCAAAACAGAAGAAACGTCAAAGACAGAAGAAACGTCAAAGGCAGAAGAAACGTCAAAGACAGAAGAAACGTCAAAGACAGAAGAAACGTCAAAGACAGAAGAAACGTCAAAGACAGAGAAACGTCAATGTCAAAAAAACGTCAAATGAAAAACAGAGTCAGCGTTAAAGCAACGTCGACGTCAAATCCAACGTAAACATCAAAGTTGCCGCCGATTTAGCGCGGGAAATTCGAATATCTCCATCGGGCGGTTTGAAAAGAGCGACGCTTTGTTAACTCGCGAAATAAATTACATGTCTAGAAGAGCACTTTTTGCGGTATTTCTCCGCTACACATAGAAAATCTAAATCCACGTGCTTATTAGTGGCGCGCGCAAACAGCGCCGACTTGATGCAGAAATTAATCCGCAAACTATTCGAAAGGTGGAGTAGGGGATATTAAACTCTGCAAATTGCCGCTTAGCATTTGTCCTGGTGTCCTGTCAATTATGATCGAAATTTCGCACTCACACACACGGACACATAAACCGTTTCCGATCAATTAAAAGCGGCAGAATTCGAAATTAGGACAGGTGTTTTCCTACCAAAAAAAGGGGTATATTCGCAAGCTGGAGTCCGAGCTGTTTTCCTCTAACGGAGGGGCCGGCCTGCTAATGAGCTGATACACATATTTAAAAAAAATTGCAATAGGTGTGCTATTAATCACCTCGGGTTGCATTTCGACCGCGATTGCAAGTATCTCCAATCACCAGCGTGCGAGTATATTTTGTTATTTTTCAGGACGGCGTCTTCAGCTCGATACGGATACTTCAGGATATACCATATTTGGACCGATTTAAAGCAGCAGCGGTGGAAGTAAACAAATTTTAAAACAAATTGCGGCGAGATTTAAAAAAACCCCAGTTTTTCTGTCGTTTTCTTTAGAAACAATTATCAGCAAGAAGCCGAGCCTATCGCTACAGCGGCTAGTGAAAAATGCAATTAGTGTTGGTGAATTGCAAACACTCAACTCTAAATGCCTTTAAATAATGGCAATTAAAACGTGAAAAAAGTGACTAACAAAACAAAGCTCTTATCTAATTATTGCAAAGACCATTAAATGCTGTAAGGAATGCTTAGGATTTTCCTCAAAATTCTTCCTTCAAAAATATTTTAAGTAAAGATTATACTGCGTCTTAACAAGACGTGGAAAAAATGCCAGCCACATTCGCGACATTCATTAATCGTTCCCTCTGATATTTATCATAATAATTAAAATGCTTGTGAAATATAGGATAAACAATAGCGAAAAATGGCCATTTAAGTGCGTTACTTGCAAATTGGACTCTTGCTCAACAACTTGGTTTCCTATTTTCCAAGCGGGATCCGTTTTTAAAGGGAAACCGTTTTCTGATTTTACTATGCACACTGTCTACTGATTTATTTGCAATTTGTTAGTTCTTGTCCGGTCGTACCGGTTGCGAAATAATAAATAAAAACTATCTATGATGTATCTATCATTAGTTTGAAATGAAAATCGATGGAAACTCGTCACCTGAGGTAATAAGTTAGGTTGAACGGGGGCTGCATTAAGCTCCATGGGGCAAGTGCGCGGGAATTGCTCGAGTCTCCCCTGGCGGATGGACGTACCCTTAAATAAATAATTACGTTAAGACGAAAAAGATGGCACGAAAAGGCGATTTAAAATTCAGTTAGCGTTTTAAATGCTACCTTACAAGAAAACAACTGACTGATTCAGCAACTGCAAGGCGGCCTAAATGACTTACGAAGTCAAATTGAAGACGTAGAATACTTAAATTGAAACTCGCGGATAAGGAGAAAGTCAAAAGTAACGAGGAAAGTCGAAGGTCGTGTTTAACCATCTCCTATAGTGAAATCTAAGTACAAAATTTGTAAGATGTCATGAACAGCAATATTTTGTACACTTTATTAGAAATAAATTTGTCTCGATTGACCTAGTTCTGTTTTATTAGCCTTGTCAGTATGCAATACTAAGCATTATAAGTGCATCAGCATTTTATCCTTTTTACTTTCTGCATGAGCAATTATCTCAGAATTTATAATAATAGAGAGCCTCGAATTGAGGTTCACTGAATACAATTCAACCTAGTTTTGCAATTAAAATTTAACATTTCTGAATTACCCAGATAATGAAAGAATGTAGGATAGACTGTATGGTGCTAATATGAACAAATTATACATGAAAATCATATCATAATGCGACAATATCTCGAAAATCGATAGAAAAATAATTGTAGGCGGTCTCAATTCGAGGATAAGAGCAAACGTAGTATAGAGAGTTAAGGATGGTGCATAAGGCAAACACATGGAATGCAATGTAAATTTTCAACCTGATCAAATAAAAGGGAAAACCTAATTGACTACTTAATAATTGAGGGCGGTGAGTTAATACCAGAACAAACAAAAAGAAAATACGCAAATTCTGACCGCAAACTTATAAGAGCACGACTATCAAAAGCAGTCAAAGGAACGAAGAATATGCTATGAAATGGGAAAATTAAAAAGAAGGAAAGAGTAGGAGGATATATGAGTAAGAAATTAGCAGCAGGATAGTATGAAATTACAAAACTTTGAAGCTCGTAAATCCAGACAAAATGAAGTTCATAGGGGGGTATCAAAGTGGCCAAAATCAGACAAAAGGCAGATAACGAAATGAAGCATGAGCGGTTTGATGGAGAAAGTGGTAAAAGTAGTAAAAATCTAAATGCAAAAGTTTTCATATTCAGTATTAACATTGACATGTGTGTATGACGGTAAAGTCCCATTTACGGTTTTCAAATTTATACGAAACTATTTATTACTATATTTTCCATGTTTAGCATTTTTGTAAAATTTTGTATTCCAAGGTCTACAAAAATTGGAATTTTCAAAATTAATAAAATAGCCCTTCCGGCGTTACGATCATGTTGAAAATTTGTAACTGTCAGTTTTTTGCGATATTTAAGATGTGCACGAAATTTCAATCCGATAGCTTAATTTTTAAGACTATTTTACTTGGAAATGTTTCAAAACTGTGTAGGTAAACAGGTACTTTCGGTGATCCTACATGCATCAAAAAATGTTACAGATTTAAGTTTTTGCAATAATAGCCGTATGCCAAGTTACATCGTTCCACCTGAAATGATCTGACCGCTATCGTGTTTAAATACACACACACACAAAGACAACATGCCAAAAACGGTAAAAATGGATTCAGGGACACTCAAAACGTGAAAATCTGTCAAAATCCCGAGGTCGAATTTTTTACAATCCCAATACCTCGTACAGTAATACGGAAATGTAAAAATGAGATAATTTACAAATGTCATATAAAAGTGGAAATTTTGTTAAAAGCCTACCAGAAAGATCGAGTAGATCAAGGCATATTTTAAACTAACGTAAAATGAGGATGAAAGCGAGGATGTGAACGAGAAGCTCCAAATAGAATTAACAGAAAAGTACTGTCGGACTAACGAACCCTGCAAAGACGACTTGATAGGGTTTCTTAGAACCCACAAAAAAAAACGACCTACATGATGATATATACAAATCAGTAGCAAAATATTGGAAATGAAAACGTTGCCAGAACGGTGGAAATATTCTAATTAACCCAATATACAAAAAAAAGAGTGTCTTTATTCAAAATTACCGCATATATATTAGTATGCATATTACCCATAAAGGTAGGTAAGTAGCAGATTAGTGATTAATAATATGATAAAATTGTATGTACGATGAAGAAATTGTTCCAAAATCTTCTATTTTCATATTTGATAAATGCCGCAACAGTCTTTTGTATTTATTCCTTGACGCATCTTCAGTCTACGAGGGATGAGCGAGCGAAGCGAGCGAATCCCGCGTAAGCCAAGCTTGTTTGGATTTAAATGCGTTTTTACTTTGCAACGTAAATTTATTCACATTGGGCGATTTAGTTGCAAAAAACTGCAACCGAAGTCTTTCATACACTTAGTCTATCGTTTATAAGCAAACTGAGCGATATCTAGAGTCTAGAACTGGCCAGAGAGAAACAACCGATACTCAATATTACATACTCTTGAATATTCAATTGTCTACTTCCCACGTCCGATTACTTATTGAGCACGAATATTTTCTGAAATATTTTAAACCGTAGTCTCTTTCTCGCCCCATGAATAATCTAATCTCATCTTATTCTAAATATATGCAAACGAGTTCTTTTATGTATTCATTTTGGAATTCATATTAATTATTAAAAATCCTATCCGTCAAAATCCGCATAAGCTTCGCTTACTCGGGGTTCGCTCCTAGATGTGTTAAGAAGTCAATAAGCTTATTTATATATAACTGCATACCGAAATAAAATAGTGAATTAACAAGCTTACAATTTATGAGCAGGTCTGTGTATCCACGCTTCAAGCAACCAAAACCTCAGTAAGCGAAGTTCACTGGGTCCGTAGACATTAAAATACTATTAGCATTAAGGATTGAAGACACTTAAAATTATAATTGTAAAACGTGAAACATCAGCCGACAATTTGACAATCTTGATTGTATATAACCTAACATATCCTTACTCCGCGAGGGACACATAATTACAACACAAGAAAATGTTACCACCAAAGAAGCAATAAACGATGGAAAAAGACCTAAAAGATGAAATTGACAATGGAAAGCGGCGAGGATGTCACCATGCTGTAAATTCTAGCTTTATTCTACACTTATAAAAACATCTGAAGTGTCAGCACTTAACATTTCTATTTAAGCAATGTAAAAGTAGCCGCAAGATTCCCGAAATTTTACGAAACGTGGTCATCTCTCTACCCCCGAGTATTCGATTTCATTCTTGATTCATTCCTACTTTTTTACTATGTGTACATTTAGCAATTCATATGGGTTATTAAAAATCCTAAAGATCCATCAAAACCTGCATAAGCTTCGCTTACTCGGGGTTCGCTAGCTCCATTTACTCGGGGTTCACTCGCTTCGCTCGCTCACCCTTCGTGGAGTAAGGATGTATTAAGAAATGAATGTCCCTAAAAATACAACTTGACAACGCAATAACCGACCAACTTAAAATTTTTGAGTTTGCATGTTTGTTCACGCATCCTCTCTACGCGGCCAAAACCTCAGTAAGCAAAGTTTATTGTTTTCGTTGAAGTTTCAGTTCAGTTGTGCGCTTATTCCTTAATTTAGCGAGTAAACAACGATTACTTCATTCTGAATTTAACTGGTAAAATAACATTTTGAAGTTCATAGTAATTATGATACATCCTCCAGGTCTAAAAACCAAACCGTGTTTTCTAACTATGCAGCTGGAATACTTTCCGTTTTCATTTTTCGCTTCACGGCCTACTAATCGCAAATATTTAGCTTGCAAAAAATTCTGTAATTATCAATCATAATCAGACAAAAAAATCGTCAAGTATCAAAGAAGCTTCGGTTACTCGTAAAGTACAGATGTATTAAAGAGAGAAAATTCCTAAACGAAAAATTTCAAAACGTAATCAAAACGTAAAACAGTGTACAACTGTTGAGTTCATAAGCGTGTTTATATCATAACTCGTCCCAAATGTTCGAGTAAGCGAATTAGAAGCGTTTTAGTCTCACGGCAGCTTTGTTATCTCTAAATTTTCGAAGCAAGAACAACACATTATTATGCAAAAACTCATGTATTTTCTGAGAAGTTGGACTTACTAAACTCTCACTAAGAAACAAACCGCACGCTTCTCAAACAACCCAGCAACAAATTTCAATGATTCAGTTTTCAATTTCTAGCCCTACCCTACTCTCTTCAAGAAACTCTGGAGTCTTGTAGTCAGAATTTTTGTTATATCTTTATACTAGAGACCTTTAAAAAATTTGCTAAGAATTGGGATTTTGTTAAAATTGAATTGTTGATATATATATAAACTTATAGAATTGAATGTGGCAAACTACTACATTTTGACAGACAATTACTTTCAGCTTCACAACTTAGCTCGTTTTTATCAAGTAATAGAGCAATGCTCGCACTTGAAGCAGGAGCAGCACGGTTAAGCTTGCGAGCAGCCAATCTGCCCGGTATCGCCTTGGTCGATTGGCAGACCACAGCAACCCCCAATCGTTAGCATTACGAAACATCAGGTATCAGACATTTATTACGCCAGTATTCCGCCTACCTTGCGGTCAAAATAAATGACCATCGGCAAATTTGGGACGATTATCGATAGGTAGGCTTGCGGATAGCCAAACGAATCGTTGGTAACTTTAACGACAATAAATCAAAGCTCCAGACGTTCTGTAAACAACCGGTCTAAACAAAACGATTCCATAGCTTTTTTTGGTTTGATAAATTGTGAAGTGGAGGAGGAATGAGCCCCTTAACCCTTTGTGAGTGGCCGTATTGAACGGGGGGTAGACATCTTCCGTTTGTTCACCCCTAAAATTCAGTCAGTTGAGCAGAGCAAAGCAGACGGGGTAGGCAGCCAGCTCAAAGTGCGAGGGCGCGAGACGCTCGTGGTAGGGGGCCAAGTCGACGCGTCGGAGGCGTCGAGGCGCTGTTTTTTCGGCAGGCCTACTTTAAAAAAAGTTCTCGTCTTTTCCCCTTTAAGTCGAGACGGTGTATGTATGTTTATGAACGGGCATAGAGGAGAGAGAGTTGACCTCCTCACACCAGCCGAACATGAAATTCCGAACATTATACGAAATTAAGGGTAGAAACATTAATGGGTGGGAGGGTGGTAGAGTGGGTGGTGCCAATGAGTTACATAGCTCGACTGTCCTTTCGGTTATTATGAGCTTGCCAATATTCCACGTACAAAAAGCAATCCAGAATAAAATATCTAAATAGTTACGAAATGTCTATTATGTGTGTAGGTGAAATACGATTGAGCGCCCCTTTTAAGCCGAATATTCCTCACTGTTCAAACCATGAGGGTAATTATGGTGATTTCCGGAACAATCAATGATTTTCCGCTTGTTTCCATGTGAAAATTTCGGTATGGATTTACTCTTGATTTAATTTTATTTTTAACAGTTCATGAATGCATCGATATTTTTCAAGAACTGCATCTGTTGTTATTGGCAGTATCTACACCTGCTTACATACATAGGTATAAAAAACATAACAAGCCTAACGTGGGGAGATTCGAATCCGAGACGGAAAATATATCTTTGCTTATTTAAACCGTCCAAGAATATATGTAAAATTATTGACTATTTCACTTAAATTACAGCTAGTATATTATTTGCGCCCATTAGACAATGTTGGCATTTTTTCATTTAAGAGTTAACAAAAATAATTTGTTACCTTTACACAGAAGTGGATTTCTAGCAAAAACATTGAGGCATACCTGTAAACAAAACCATACATTAATATCTTGAAAATAAAAAATTGGTACATTTTTGCTCAACATATCCGAATTAATATAAATATAGTAGTAAAAAATAGATAAATAGCCTTCCCAAAAGACTACTTAGCTCCATACCCCATTAAAACCAATATATCCTGTGCCTTGATTAATTATTAGTGAAATCAAAACGTGGGGAAGATTTGTGAACAGAGGTATGAGAAAGTGAGAAAAGAAGAAACAAGCAAAAATTAAATCAAATATACAAATTAAGGAATAGCTCGGTGATAAAGTCTTACCAAGAAATTGAAATCAGTAAATACAAAAAGAACGATTTTATGAAAAATCTGATAGAATAATGAAAGCCAAAACATAAGCAAGAATTGAATAGCAATTTAAAAAAAAGGGATTGTTACAATCAAGAAGACAACTTACCAACAAAAGTCAATTATAGACAACTAAAAAAGATATTTCTGCAATGAAATAACGACTTCTCACAAGAATGGAAGCGCCTTGGGAGATGCTAAAGAGAAAATAAGTCACTTGAAAGCGGAGCTAGAGGAGAAAGTGGGTAAATTGAGAAAACTATCCAAAAAACTACTAAATGAGAAAGTGTTTGAGTATCCAAGTAAAAAGATATTGGAAAGAAGAGTACACTAATAGAAGAACCATCACATGAAAAAAATAACCACAAACACAATTAAAAAAAAGGAGGAAGAAACTCGAAAATCAAGAGGTATAGTAGAAGCGGGAGAACGCAACTTTCTGGGTGAAATCAGAGTTTGTAGAGATGGGAAGTGGAAACAGAGGAAAAGATACTAAAACAATAATGTTGAGCTTGCATAACCTAATATACAGAGGTATAACCCATAAGTCTCATGTTATAAAATAAGAAGATAAATAACGTCGCAAGGAAAGTATTAGTCAGGTGTTCAAAAGTGAACAGTGAACTAAATCTTTACATTATAGGAGCAGTTAAGAATATGGGTAAATGAAAATTAAATAAATCTTATAAGTCGACTTTAAGAAATTACTGCGATTAATGAAATTGACATCGGATAACTCACAACAAAAGAATATGGAAACCATTTAGAACAAAAAAAAATGAGTGACGAAGGATTTGTCGCTCAGGCAGGGCGATCTATTATCTTGGATTTTGATATTCAACTGCGAGCAACGGGATCTTCTGAAATTCATGGCCTTCTTAGAAAAACAGGGAAACTTTCATTAGTATATACTACATATAGCTATTGATTTGTAATACAAAAAAATAATATAACTACTCGGTTTGTCCCAAGTACTTTTCAAAAAGTGTTCAGAACATTCGAGATTTAGTGGACTTGTCCACGGTTAAGAAGACAATGGATATAAAGGTTAAGAAGATATTCTTCTTGATGCCTTGGAAGGCATTAAACAGCAAGGTTTACATTTATACACTGCTACACCCTCAAATGAGTATTCAGAACAATTTAGGACAGCAAGTAAAGCCAAGTTTCTCAACAAATGTTTTTGATTTTGAAGGCGTTATGCAGCTGTGTGACAAAAACAAGAGTTTTGTTTAAGTAATGTCCAATAAGCCACTCAGAGAGTACTGGATTGCTACCATTTTTTGTCGTAAGTCACAATGAATCACCATCAATTCGATCCGCTATGGCTACTTTCCACTAATCTAAACATGTGGCGTAGTTCAAGGAAGCAAAGGAGTAAGTTGCACCAAAAATTGTCAACCCCTTAATGGCCCGCAATTACGGCCTACTAAGAGATATTGAGTTTAATTGAAGAGCGAAGTCAAGACTTATGAGTGTGTTCCACTTTTAAATGTCCAAATATCGCAGACTATTTATGAAAAAAAGACCTCGATTGTTTTTTGCATCGGGTTGTAATTGGCGATGAAAAATGGATATATTTTGAAAATCCCAAACGTAAGAAATCGTGGGTACTACGAGCTTCTCAAACCTGACGAAACAGCTAATACCGTCCGCTACCGACTACAAATAATCAATTTAAACCACGCTTTAATCGAAAAACGTCCACAATGGGCTCGAAGACACGGCAGTCATTCTGCACATTCAGCCAAAGTGGTCAAAGAAACGATTTCTTCGCTTAGTTGGAAACTTCTACCCCACCCGCCGTATTCACTACACCCGGCGCCTTCTGATTATCACCTCTTCTCATCGCTGGAACACGCACTGGCTGAGCAACACTTCGAGACTATCGCGAATGTACCAAAATGGCTCGATGCATGGATATCAATGAAAGTTGAAGCTTTCTTTCGGAATGGACATTGCTCGCGAGATGGATAAAATGTCTAAAAAGCGAGGGCCAATACTTTGAATAAAAATGTTTTACCATTGTTCTTAAATAATGGCGTATTTTTCATGAAAAAACCTTGCGCGCCTAGTAAGTACTTAAACTCCTAAAGTTATCTAATTACGTCCTTTAGTTTATTTTGTTGTCCTTAGCTAACCTAGATAAATACATGCTCTATTGTCGCACACTCAACACTAAACTACTTCAAATAATTTTCTTCCCTCTTTGGACTAGTTTTTGGCTATCTATCAGCTGAAGGATTTTTGAATTCGGCTTGTAATGAAGTTTCTCTCTTGTTAAATAGCCTTATTGCTGATTTCATGTATATCGAGTGCAACTTTGAGATCTCAATGGACGTGTTTAGCACAAACATACCATGGAGCATTGATCATATTTCGCAATACTACATTTTAAAACTTTAATACGTTTTTGATACTTGATTTACTAGCACATCTCCCAAGTTCATCTCCATAAGTCCAGATTGGTTTGATTGGTTATAGATCCAGCGTTCGTTTTGTATTGATAATTTTGAGCTTCCTTCCTATTGGCCAATAACATTGTCTGTATTTGTGTTTGAATTCTGTTATTTTCTTGTAAATGTCCTTGTTTCATAAAAGCGTTGCTTCTAAAATCATCACCAAATAGTGATCTATTTCCTGAAATTAACATGCATCCACTTTACTTCAATCAGTTTTTGTATACAATTATTTTGGCAATTTAAAGAATTTGCTGCAATATTCTAGTAATCTCACAGTGGCTAAGCCTATACACAATATAGCTGTATCGTCGGTAAAGGTTGCTATTGTCGAGTTTTCCATACAGGGAATATCACTGGGCGAAAGTACAGCTAAGATTGGTCCGAGTACGCTACCTTGTGGGACCCCTGGTTTTACGTCTTGTAGTTGTGAGTACTCAGCTTTCTGGTTTAGGCTAAATATCTGTTCGGTAATGTAATAAGTCAATATTTCTAGGTACTGCTTCGGTAGTAATTTATTTCATTGGTGTATCAAGACTTTATGCTACACTTTGTCGAAGGCGTCGACAACGTCTGGAAATACAGTTGAACATTTTTTCTTCAAAGGCTTTCTCTATTATGTCAAATTGGCGGACTAGTTGGTCTACTGTGCAATGTTTTTGTCGGAATCCGAATTGGTGGTCAGGGATGATCTTGTCACCTTCCATCATTGGTTTCAATCGCTTCAGCAATACCTTTTCAATAAGTTTGGAGATTACTGGCAGCAGTGATTTCGGCCTATCGTTAGAGGATCTTTAAGGTTTTTGTTGCATAATTATTTCTGCAGTTTTCCTATAGCTGGGACGCATCTAATTCTGAATGGATCATTAATTAGGCATTTTAGCAGTACAATGCCCTTTTTTCTTGGCAACTGCTCGGCTATCTCTCCTGTAAAAAAGTCAAAGCTTGGTAGCTTTTCTCGCATTTATATTACCCCTTAGCTGTTGCATTGCCTTTCGTGGTGCTATTAGTTTTGTCTGTATTAAAATTTCAACCTTCATTTCATGAGTCCAGCATCTTTCAGTCCTTGGTTTAGTAAAAATACCGCCGCTAGAAGATCTGATCTGAGATTTTAATGTATTACATTGAATAATATGTTATTTAATCTGCTGTTGGTTAAAACACTTAAGCTTATGTTTTTCATAGCAATGTGTTGTAGGTTAGCAGTACCGATACCGAATGTGCTGTTATCTTACCTAAATATAAATAAATTTTTTTTTCAAATTCGGAAATGAAAGTCGCGTTGTTGCGACTGACAATTCGAGAACTTAAAATGTTGATAGTCTCACTTTCGTTTTGTATTCTTAAAGAGTTCGACTGAAAAAATTCAATAGAGGTCACTATATTAAGAATTTTTAATAAACTATAGCGATGATATTATTGGTAGCAAAATAGAATAGACAAATGAGTGGTACTACTCAATAAACCATCATACGAGGTGTGTTAAATAAGTATCGCGAATTTTGAATTTTCGCGGGTTACGTACATTCTAATTTCGATTTTTTTTGTGGCGTTATGTTGGTACTCATGTCTCTCACTTATACCGACAAGTTCGGCCATTTTGAACGTTTAGATAATTGTTGACAGTTGCTTTGCTTGCACGTGTTTTGGCTCGTTTTCGATTTTTACCTATTCAAAAAATGGATCAAAGAACCTGTTTTAAATTTTGTGTGAAAAACGAAATTAAAGCGCGGATGCATTCCGAATGTTGACTGTGGCATACGGAGAAGCTACCTTGGACCGAAGCAACGTTTATCGGTGGTACAAAATGTTCGCAGAAGGCCGAGAAGATGTTAACGTCGAAGAGCACTTCAACAACAGACGAAAAAATTGATGAAGTGAAGAAAATGGTATTAGCCAATCGTCGAATCACGTCGAAGACATATCGATTGGCTCGTGCCATTTGATTTTTATCAATGATTTGGGCATGAGATGTTTCGCCGCGAAATTCGTACCAAAATTGCTCAATTTCGATCAAAAACAGCTTCGCATGTAAATTGCTAATGAGCTGTTGGACTCTGTCCGCGACGACCCAAATTTGCTCCAGAGGGTCCTAACTGGTGACGAATCGTGGGTTTAGGGTTATGACGTGGAAACCAAAGCTCAATCATCTGAATGGAAGCTGCCGCACGAACCAAGACCGAAAAAAGCGCGCCAAGTTCGATCGACTGTGAAAGTTTTGCCTAGCGTTTTCTTCGATTTCAAGGGCGCGGTGCATCGTGAGTTCTTGCCACAAGGTAGAACGGTTAATAAGGAATATTACCTGCGAATTATGCGAAATTTGCGTGAAGCAATTCGCCAGAAACGCCCATATTTGTGGAATAACAAAAATTGGCTTTTGCCCCACGATAACGCCCCTGCTCACACATCGTTGCTTGTGCGCGACTTTTTGGCCAAAAACACACTAATGATGCCGAAGCCACCATATTCCCCAGATCTGGCCCCCTGTGACTTTCTTGTTCCCGAAACTAAAGAGGCCCATGAAAGGGCGACGCTGCGCTAATATTGACGAGATAAAGATGGCATCGAAGGAGGAGCTGAACAAGATAAAGGAAATGATTTTTTTAAGTGCTTCGAAGATTGGAAAAAATGTTGGCACAAGTGTATAATATCTCATGGAGATTACTTTGAAGGGTACAAAATAGATATTCATGAATAAATAAATAATTTTTGAAAAAACAAAATTCGCGATACTTTATGAGCACACCTCGTATTTCTAAATTCTAGTACCAGGACCTTCAGGGATAATGAAATGGTGGTCAGTATGGAACATGCCAATAAAAGATTTGACGACCTATCGTCTGGTACCAAATATTCAATTTAATATATCATAAAGTCTTGCATCAGCAAACATATGTTTAGAGCAATGTCCTCGATTCTCTAAAGGGATGAAACGTAACTAACCTCAAATTATCAAGATTGAGTAACACCTCAATGTAATCAAGGATTTATTGCTGTACGTTACTTGCCTACCAAGCCCTGAGTAGAACTAGAAAAACATTAAGAAATAGGAAACTAACAATAGAAGACATCTTCCTTAGTAGTGATAGTGAAGATAGAAAAGATTTGACAAGAATATAATATAATAGAAATACATAGTCAAGGGCAGCATAGAGAAGAAAACCGACAATATGTGGGAGTGCAGGGAGAGAAGCAATGTAATTTCAAGAACACAAATCACTTTGCCAGTGCTAATAAAAGAGAAAGGCCACTAATATCTACATATCAAAACTAAAAAGAAAAATTAGACAATCTGAAGTCATCGATAACCTAGCAGAAAGACAAAAATTGGAATAAATTAAACCCAAATATAACGTATGCAGTGGAGGCGTGGATACTGAATAGAATCGAAGAGGGTAGCAAATAAGAAATAACCATGCAATAAGCTACAAGAAGAGAGGGGCAAATAAGGGACTGAAAAGGCTGTAAAACGTACCAGTTATAAGTATAAGCAATAGCAAACTAACAATAGAAGACATCTTCCTTAGTAGTGATAGTGAATATAGAAAAAACTTGACAAGAATATAATATAATAGAAATACATGGTCAAGGGCAGCATAGAGAAGAAAACCGATAATATGAGGGAGTGCAGGGAGAAAAGCAATGTAATTTCAAGAAGACAAATCACTTTGCCAGTGCTAATAAAAAAGAAAGGCCACTAATATCTACAAATCAAAACTAGAAAGAAAAATTAGTTTGAAATCATCGATAACCTAGCAAAAAGGCAAAAATTAGAATAAATTAAACCCAAATATAACGTATGCAGTGGAGGCGTGGATACTGAATATAATCGAAGATGGTAGCAAATAAGAAATAACCATGCAATAAGCTCCAAGAAGAGAGGAGCAAATAAGGGACTGTAAAGGTTGTAAAACGAACCAATTATAAGTACACCGCACATAATGACAGTTCGGTAGATAGAGAAAATGACAAAAAAAGAATACCGCAACTAGTAATGAAAAGAAAATCAATTAATTGGAGTGAGGATAAAATAATATTAAAATTAAATAGCACCACGTCTGGTTCTCCGACGAACTTGAAATTCCATATCTGCTAGTGTTTCAATGCGCCTTTCGTGTATGCAAGAAAGAGCAACTCAATAGCTTTATTTAATCGAATTGATTACTTATAAACTGTTTAGGTTAACGAACACTTCCGGTGATTGGAATTGATCGTAATTGCTTTCCTGTACTATGCTTCGGTTTGAAATATAAAAACGATGATGGTTGAAAAAATTAAAACAATGATAAACACAATTAGTATTCGAGAGCAAGACAAGTGCAAGCGAACAACCCTAGATGTTAAAACAATGTGACCAACGTGCAGCATGGACAGATAGTCACCGATAGACGCAACTGGATGAGTCTTGAACGAGCGAGAAGAGTTAACATAAAATTCTGCAAACCACTTTTTATATAAAGTTGACAAGAGCCCGTCAACGTCTCCAGTTCGTCAGAAATGCAGCGACCCTCCTTTTGTCTTCGCCGCCGCTCTTTTGTTTCTTTCATTCTGTACGGTTAAATATTTGTGACCTTATAATTCAACGATTTATATTTCGAGCCTGGATTTTAGAAATACTTAGAGGCCCGACCAGACAGTTATTTGAGACTAGCTTTTGTTTTTCGGCAGTGTTTTGTTCTTGTCCGCGACAGATGCGCCTCCTTTCATCTCCGGCCAATTTCGCCGGCCGCACCCTGTATACATTAGCGTTAGAAATCCGCAAATTTAATAAGACGGGGTTTTCTCTGTCTTCGGACGCTGATTTTTAAAATAGATAACCGAACTATTTCGAATTATTTAAGCCTCTAACTTTTATTAAACTGGGGACATCACTTGTAGGACTTTCGCTATATAAATTCGGGGCATAATTTCTCGCCATTAAATCTGCATCATTTTACACGACACCATCAAATCTTTTTTACCGTTTATTCAACGTTAGACAAGACCTATCTATTTATATAAGATTAAGCTTCAGGCTTCTTGCCCCAAGGCAAATTTGCATTGCTGACGCCTTGCACCATCTCAGAACCATCGAATTAACAGCAACCCAATTAAATAAATTTGCGTACCACGATGGAATTAAATAGCATTTAGTGCTACATAATGATCACATACAACACGTTGCTTCGTGCAGCCAAGTCAGGTTTATTAATTCTAATAATGTTTTAATAAGCACCTAACCATTAATGCGTATGTACTTTTTGCTCCTTTAAATCATACATAATGTGTAATATACTATGTATATCAATCATATTAGATGGACTTTTAAGTTTTTTCAGTCACCTCTAATTGTCTTGTTTACGAACCTGCTGCTTTCAGTAAGAGTACAATTTATTGAATTATTGCCAATTACGCAACATTTGCACATGCTTTGATGGGTGCATCGATTACTTGCTTATTGAATATTGCTTCCGAAACGAACAATCTCAAAATTCTTAGTGTATTTATTATTACGCCATCACTAGCAACTCCCAAATACACAATAATTAAGTCAACTACCCGCATATATGATATCGAAGCTGTAGTTGGCGAAGTGTCCAGGCTTCAGACACTAAAAGCACATTAATAACAAAAACTACGCAAATGAGTTACATAAACACCTGCAAGTGCAGCAAGTGCATATAAAATATTTAACTCAAACAGTGAGCCTAATACATTCATGAATGGTACATAAGTAAAATACAAAGTGGATTGTTCCTAGTCCACCTCAGGGCTACTTTCCGCGTTTTCGTTCCTCGAACCGCTGCTGCGCGACATCCAAAGCACCCATTCCGTTACAAGAAACAGGGAAGTCTAGTTATTAATTTATTTATAATTTTTTAAAGGCAAGCAAGCGCGTGCGGAAAAGCCTAAATGCTGCAATTTCACAAGAAAAATTCCTCAGAATCAATTTAAACGCAAATATTGACATCAATTGATGATTTTTGTTATTTACGGCGAGTTCCTGTAAAACTGGACTTGGTAATTTGTTTATTATGTATTATTAAACATCAATTAACTCAGACCGATTAAATACAGTGATAAATTAATTTCATGCGTTGGCTGCACTTTTCCTCCAATAGATCTTTATCGATCTTATTTTTAATATTCAAGCAAGCGCGGATACCACCAACCATTACGTAAATCAAGACAGTTCCAAAATAGTACCAAAAACCCGATGTTTCCCAATACATTTGAGAAACTAAACAGGAATGAAATATATGTGCAACATTTTGAAAGGCCTAAACTGTAATTAAGACTCGAAAAAGTAACGACGAGGGACAAATAATTGAAAACGAGGTCTGAAAAAGGAATCGGATGAATAAACGAACAGAGAGAGAAGCACCGTAAAAAAATTAAAACCGACAGATGAAAAAATTATTGGAAGCGGGAGACGCGAAAAAATGAAAACGAGAACCGAAAAATAATAAAAACGAAAAGTAACGAAAATAGAGCGAAAAAATTCGTTCGGCTTGATCTATAAAACACAAAGAGACGCCTCCTCACCCCCTTCGAAATTCTTTTATTTGCCCGCGGAGCGCCCGAAGCCGCTCGGCCGACGGTGGCACAGCTAGCGCCGCCCAGCGGAGGGTAGTCGAACTATATTTGGGGAGTGAAAAAATTCGATAATCACTTCGTAGTTTCGGGTTCCTACGAAATTCAGCGCGGGGGGTTGCTGCACCGAAATTCACGCCAGAAGCGCCACCTCTGTTCGGGAGGTTGCATTCCGTCAGGGGTTGCGCAGAGAAATGTTTTCAGGAAATTCCGCTGCTGGTGAGATTTTTTGAAACAGTTTGATTTGTTGCATTTAATTTACCAGAGGTTAAAGCCTGTAATTTCCTTCTCCTGCACTAACAAAATTATTAATAACCTGGAAACCCTCGCATAGTAATTTTTGCGGACTCTAATAATTCCTCACGAGAGAAATTAATTCTATTACTAATTAGTCATTAAAACAGCGAGTTTCGGCAGGAGAAACGAGTCATTTTCGGAAATTAAGCGAAGAATTCCTTAGATCTTTTTAGTGTGTTGCGTTTAACTATAATCGCCATCTCGATGAATATTTATTATCAATAAATGTATTAAAACGAAATGTTAATTACCGTTTTATATAGCTACTTTTACTTGCCTGCTTAACGGCCTGTCGCTTTTGTGCAGTATACATAATAATAATAATAAATTCTAATAAAGCCCAGTCGTGGCGTCGCCACCGTGGTTTAGCATAAGTTATAAAATGGGAAAAAATTTACTGTCATTTTTCATACTCGCATTATTTGCGACGCTATTAATTAATTATTAATTACTAATTGATCATTATTTTTAATGCCTCCTTGCAAGGTTTCTTGCTTACATAATCCCGTCGAAGAGTTAGGCCAAAAATCGTCATTCTGATGATGGCTTCCATAATGTGCTTCTCAGTAATTGCAATCCATTAATAACGTGATTAGCCAGTCTTTTGTTTTTAACTGCAATTCAAGATGTTCATTAATCGTTTGAATTTAACTACTTCCACTTAATATCGATAAAATTATCAATACCAATACTTTTAAGTCTAATCTGCATAAAAAGTTTTAAAAATTGGTGACGCATTGCTTTAAATCACATTTGTTCGTAATATGCAGAACCAATCAATACCGCAGATTCGTTGAAATATTTTATATTGAAATAAATTGTGAGTGTGAGTTTATAAATTGCCAAGTAATTGCCACAACAATTTTCAATTACATAATGAATGCGTAAGGGTGAAAAAACGAGGCCTAGTCCCCTGAACTTGTCGTTTGAAGTTAAGTATTGCCAAGCAAAGCAACGCTTGGCCTGAATGTTAGCCAATTAACGGGCACTATTAAAAAATTATCTTATCCTTACAAGTATTTATCTGTGAAGGGCGGTTTTTCTTCTACACAGACGATTGCTTTTGTACAGGATACATTTTTTTTGGTTCTTCAAGGGCTTTGCTCATAATAATGAATTATATAAATAAAAATAAAGTAAAGATCTCGCCAACAATAAATTAAAAGCACTTGATTGCAACTAATAAAACCATATTTAGTTACCAAAAGGTAGCAATTATGTACGAAAATGAACAGATAAGCGGTATGTAATGGGACAAAATATCACCAAACTATTCTGAAAAGTAAACAAATTGAAATATCTGAGCACAATTATCTTATTCCACACCCTGGAAAACTACAAGATGGTATAAGAACATTAATTTTCATCTTTTAGGTCTTATAGGCACAAACAATCATAACTTACTTTCAATTGTGCACAAAACATTAAGATTGCAAAGTATATACATAATGTAAAAGGAGTACAAATACTATCACAAAATACTAAAGCTGACATTTACTAGAATACGTTCCTATCGCAGTAGGATTCAAGAGACTGATAATGCAATAACTTTCCTACAAAACCACCTTTATGAGGTAACCAATGCCTCCAAGAATAACATGCAAGTCAACAAAAATTTAGATTACTTAGTTTTATATTCTTATAGTAATTTCCTATTACTAATAATAAAATATATTTTGAAACACATATTTTCATTAATAGACATGATCAAATTAAAAGAATTCTTTAAAAATATGTAAATAAATCCTAATTTTTATCCTCTTGATCTGGATTTTTATTTATCGTTCTTACCGAGACAGAAAAGGCTTACTTAACGACTTGACTTGAATGTTAACTGTTAAATGCATATTGATCTTGATGTTAGAAATTCTCTCGTCGTTCTCCCCGAGCGAAGCGAGGCTTATCGTTTTGAGTATAAATGTAATTGATGCTTTTCTTGAGCGAACCAAGGCTCTGTTTTAATCTATTTAAAGTACCGTTCTGGTCGAGCTAAGCGAAGTTAAATGTTTGGGCTTCGAAGAAATTAATTGACATTTTAGAATATTAGAAATTTAATTGATGCTCTTGCCAAAGGTAGCAAAACGGTGAGCTTTGACCTGCATTTTAAAATCGTAGATATCGTTTTAATCTGTACGATAGAAATTTAATTGGGGCTTTTGGCGAGGCCAATGAGGTAAATCCTCATGATCTGTCTGTTAGTTCTTACTTCTAAGCCAGGTTTAGGATTTTGACACAAAGATAGGAGCCAATTGATGCTTTACCCGAACGGAGCGAGGACTGTCGTTTTGACATGTATTTTAAAATCGTCCTTATCGTTTGAACCTGTACTATAAAAATTTAACTGCAGCGTATGGCGCCCGTTTGTTAATTTTCAGTTCTTACCGAAGTAAGCGAGATTTAGCGTTTGACTTCAAAGGAAATTGGCCCTTTATTCAGGCGATGCGAGGTTTACCATATTGATATCATGAATATTCAAAGATTAATAAACATATTTTAGAAGTTCATTCGCAGTGTCTGGAAAATGAAGCGGGATCATACTTCCTTGACCTAGATATTAGAAGTGTTTTTAAACTCTCGCCTATGACGGATGATAAATATATAGCTAATATTTTTGCCAAGTGAAGCGAGGCCTAGCGTATTGATCTGTTTTTGCCCAGTGCAGCGGGGCTCATCCTTATAACATGAATGTTGGCAAATCAATTACCGTATTTTAGAAATTCATTTGCAGTTTGAAGTTTATTTTAAATTCTTGATGAATGATAGACGCATTATCAACGTTTTTGGCGAGCGAAGCGAGGCCTACGGTATTGATCTGTATGAAGAGAGCATAGTCAACGGTTTTGTTTGAATGTAAGAAACTCCCTGGACGTTTTTAACGACCGCAGCGAAGTTTGGCGTTATAACATGAATGTTAGATTCATTAAAGATAAAGATTAGTTAATATATTTTAGAAGTTCATTTGCAGTTTCTGTAATAACAAGCAAGACACTCCATTGACGGAACCATTAATATAACCGACGTTTTTGCCGAGCGAAGCGAGGCCTAGCTTGGGGATCTGTATGATGGAAGCGTAGTCGAGCGAAGCAAGACCTAGCATGTTGATCTGGATGTTAGAAACTCACTCGACGTTTTTACGGAGCGCAGCTAAGCTTGGCGTTATAACATGAATGTAAGATTCATTAATGATAAAGATTAATTATCGTATTTAGAATTTCATTTGCAGTTTTAAGTTTATTTTAAATTCTTGATGAATGATAAATGTATAATCAAGGTTTTTTGCCGAGCGAAGCGAGGCATAGCGTATTGATCTGTACGAAGGGAGCATAGTCAACGGTTTTGTTTGAATGTTAGAAACTCCCTCGACGTTTTTGCCGAGCGCAGCGAGGCTTGACGTTATAAAATGAATGTTAGATTCAATAAAAATAAAGATTAATTAACGTATTTTAGAAGTTCCTTCGCAGTTTCTGGGGTATCAAGCAGGACACTCCCTTGATGTGAATATTAGCTTATTCTACATTTTTGATGATGATGAAATCAACGTTTTTACCAAGTGAAGCGAGGCTTAGCGTAACGATGTAGATGAAGAAAGCATAATCGACGTTTTAGCCGAGCAAAGCGAGGCCCAGCATTAAGAAGTAAGAAATAAATTTTCCGCTTTGGTCGAACAAAGTGAGTCTTAGCTCTGTGAACTGGAAGGTTATGCGACGCTTTTGCCAAGAGAAACAACTCTCTTTGTCCTTGTATGTTGACAAATATAATGATGTCGGCAAACCATGGTTTGTTTTCTCGGATTCGAGAGAAAAAGTAAACGAGAAAGACGAGAAGAAGAAAGAAATAAGAAAATAAAAGAGTAAAGAGAAATTGATAGAGGAAGAAAGGAAGAGAAAAGGGCAGAAAGAAATTAAAAACAGAAAAATAAAGAGAAAGAAAGTGGAAGATGAGGAAGAGAAAGATGAAGAGAGAGAAAGATGAAGGAAGACAAAGATGAAGAAAGAGAAAGAAAGTGAAAGGTGAAGAAAGAGAAAGATGAAGAAAGAGAAAAATGAAGAAGCAGAAATAAAGTGAAAGATGAAGAAAGAGAAAGATGAAGGAAGAGAAAAATGAAAAAAGAGAAAGATGATGAAAGAGAAAGATGATGAAAGAAAAAGATGAAAGAGCAAGATGAAGAATGGGAAAAATTGCGAAAAAGAATGATGAAGAAAGAGAAAGATGTAGAAAGAGAAATATGATGAAAGAGAAAGATGAAGAAAGTGGAAGATGAAGAAAGGCAAAGATTGCGAAAAAGAATGATGAAGAAAGAGAAAGATGTAGAAAGAGAAATATGATGAAAGAGAAAGATGAAGCAAGTTCGAAGATGAAGAAAGTAGAAGATGATGAAAGACGAAGTTGAAGAAAGAGAAAGATGAAGAAAGAGAAACATGAAGAAAGGAAAAAATGAAGAAAGAGAAAGACGAAGAAAGTGGTAGATGAAGAAAGTAGAAGATGAAGAAAAAGTAAGATGAAGAAAGGGAAAGATGAAGAAAGATAAAGATGAAAATAGAGGAAGAAAAAAGAGAAAGAGGTAGAAGGAAAAGAGAGAGACAATACAGGAGAATAGAGGGAGAGAATGTATTCAGGAAGCGTTCGCAGGCATTTTAATGATTCCCTACATACCTATTAGAAATGAACATAATCATCACGGTCGCTGCTATAACATACTATAACTGCTTCGACAATAAAAATTTATAGGAACACGAGGAGATGAGTTATGAGCTGTATGCACTTGTCGCGGCGCTGTATGTAAATAGCACGATGACACTTATTTACATAAGTCAACTGGTGATACGTCAAATTAATGATGTCTTATACTAATCGCTCCATTGTTCACGGAATTACCTCATTGTGTTCCTGACTCTAATCGATGTATGTACAGTTCTACTATTTGTAAATTGCTTATGTATATAGATACTCGTTAGTTACATGCGTAACCTTTGATCAACTATTGAACTTCATGAGGTGACGGTTTCATGCGACTTACGTAATCCCATTCGCTTTCGAACATATAACGCGCTCTATGTAAAAAAAACGAGATGAGCGACACGTACGCACAGCGAAGCGCCGGAAGAATGCTTATAGGACGTTTTGTTATGACAAAAGTTGGTTTTGAGGATGGCACATTAATTTATTTTGGTTCCTCAAATTTATCAAGTAGTTAGAACAATCATCAATTGCTTTATTAGCAATATTATTGTCAGTCTTCATATCGGCAATATTGCTAATAGTCTTGTCCAAGTTGATATTGTTTCGAAGTTTTGATCCGCTTCTAGTTTGTAACCCACAAAAAGTTGAGCTATCCTGTTTAGAAGTTCGCTAATCAAGCTAGCGCGCGATCCCACTGCCCGTCGACGGCCCAGCGGAGACACAACAGGACGGAATGCACCATTAGCAGCGCATAGCCCTCCGAAAAAACTAGCCTACTACGATCTGACCGAGCGATTATCAGTAGTTTCCCAACGGAGTGTGGATGGATGTTCGCTCGAGGCGAGTAGCGAGTTTTGTTCGTTTTTAAGTTCAGGTGAACGAGGTGCACCTGTGTTGCGCTGACGTCACAGGGACGAACTGCGGAAGTAGGCGTGTCCGCGCTCTCCCACCATTGGCTGTGTGGGTGTCTGTGTAACAATGGATCACGCCCACTCTTAACCCTTTCCATGCCACTGCCACCTTCTTTGGATTGTGCAGTGGTCGCGGTCCTCCTGGCATCATGCTACTTGCAATGCAACGAGTTCATTACTTTTTCCACAATGTGTGTTGTATTGTGGGAGCCGTGCATGGATGACTAGATCGATACTTGCAGAACGATGCCGGAGCTCTGATACGGACCTTAGAATTAATGGAGCTTTGCGTTGCGGTCTCGCTCGGAATACGACGACGACGAGATCCTAGTTAGTCCTCGGGATGCAAAAAAAAACTCCGGCATCCAGCACACGAATGTCACATGGGGGTTTATTATTCATATTGGCGGGAATGGCAGTTCTTTGACCTCATTGATATTGCTGGGTTAATTGATTGCTATTTTTTGCGTCATCGTATTGAACACGGACAGTATTTTTACTAATGCTATTATTGCCACTGTTTAATATTTAATTAATAATTGTACACTTTCTCAGTAAAATTTTGCCTGTATTGATTAAAAATTTTTATTATTATTACGATCATTATAGTTCATTAATAAATTGTATCGTTTCCATTCATTTCCAGTCGTTATAGAATGCGCGGCCAGTGAGGCTAATCTATGGGATTGCAGTGCGGAAGAAGGAAAGTGAACACAAATAAATTGAGTCATCTTGGTCATGTGTGTCTGGGTGTGGGAGCCTTGGAGATAGAGACAGATAAATGGAGTCGATGGGTTGTGGAAGAGGGCTGAGAAGGAAGACTGTGTCGATTTATGTAGAATCGATTCGAAATGCGATTGGAATAACTCATTTTAATCGTTTCCGTTTTAATAAGTAATCGTATGCAAATCATTTGTAATCATCTGGGACTGGTAGGTTTGGCTTTTCCTTTCCGCTGAAAGGCTTACTTGCAGCCGTGTGCATAAGTACTCTACTATACCTATTTATACGCAGAAATAATGATCTGGAGGATTATTTATTTATTTGTTGTTAACTCGGCTTGTGTATAGATGAGCTGCTTGCGGATTAAGGATTATGTCTTTATCATATGTGATGTACCTATTGTTTGTTTAGATACTCTTGTAACTGAACTCTAAGATTTTCTCACCTCACAAGCATTAAATAGACTTAACTGGAATACGCAATAATTTGTCTTCTTACGTTGCTGTTTGATGTGCAATGATTCCAAATACAGCATTTGCAGCACTCCTAGATGAACATTAGCCTTTGAAACAGCCTACTAAGTGTCTGGGCAGGAAGAAATGATAATAGGTGTGTTTAAAGCAGTAAATGTTGTGCAACAACAATAAATTTACAAAGTATGCACAAATTATTCACATTGCTTGGCAGTTTTCTCTTTAAAATTGCTGGAAGTACAGAGTATTTAGCAGTAATTTTCTTTTTTGCACTTGCAAAATACTTAAAAATTATAATACTCTGTGTATTATCATGTCCCATTTTGGTGATTGCAATACTTTTCAATAGCATTTTCGAAATTATATTATCTACTATATATGGATTTAGTGTCTCCTGAATTCTGCAATATAGGACATATTAGATTAAATCCTAGATATCTAGTTTTCTATTCAAGCTTCAGTTTTATTGCGTTAAATAATAAAATTATATTATTAAAGTATACATCCATCACTGGTTTGTCTGACCTTTTCCATTTTCTTGGGAGTTTATCACATCCTTCTTTGTTAAATAAATGT
This sequence comes from Helochares maculicollis, assembly GCA_033557835.1. Taxonomy (NCBI): domain Eukaryota; kingdom Metazoa; phylum Arthropoda; class Insecta; order Coleoptera; family Hydrophilidae; genus Helochares; species Helochares maculicollis. The sequence continues at coordinate 28,453 of JAWQRO010000136.1, forward strand.
TGGATTGGACTGATAGAAATTATCATCAGCTTATATGACTTGTTCTCTAGAATCGAAGGTCTTTCAATACTAATAGTTTTGTAAGGAATAGGAAAGCGGTAGTTTCGCGGCGCTAGATCCGAGGAGTAAGGTGGTTGTGGCAAAGCAGAACATCCAAATAAAGATTTTTTTACTTGTCTCACAATTCTAGGGTAGGCAATACCTCCTCCTATACCCTTTAGAGCTGTGGCACGTATTTTCTAGAGTAATTGTTAACTTATCTTCAACAACTTGTGATGAGCCAAACTCATGACAATCCCATCACAAACTTAAAATCGATTTTCCATTCATACTTACTTTGGGATTTGGTAGGGAGTGATTGATTATTAATGAAGAGCAAGTTTCTACTGATACTCATATTTATCTGTAGCCCACTTTAAATCACCTGATATTATCTCAAAAAGTGAACTATCCCTATCTTTTATTTATTTCTTGTCAAAGGCAGAGGCGATATGTCGAATATATCTTTTTTGTCCTTCTATTTCAAAGATTATGAATTTCAGGAGATGTCAGGTTGTGACTGTGAATATTTGAGGTTTTGCTTTAAGCTTGCAGAGCACATGTCGCGTAAAAATTACCTTTAGGGTGCTTCTAGGCCGTTTTATTACAAACATCAAATAACAAGCAATTCTGACAAGGAATGAATATCTTGATAAAATTGTTCATTCTATTCTTTCCACATTTTAAACTACACAACTATAATAGGTTTTAAAATTAACGATTCAAGTGAATTTTCTGAACATTATGCTGCGACCAGGAAAAGGTGTTAATCTGGTTGCGCTTGTTATCTACAGAACCCAGCCCAGTGTTAACATTCCTGGTTATCTTGGCCGTCTAACAAGCATTTTGGAAAACTTGCTTGGGCTCGAAATGTTATATAGCCGATTGAGGGACGTTCCTGTCCATCCTCACGGTTTTTGGGCTGGCATTTCAGGGGATGTTTTTTGAAGTTGCAAGTCTGAGTCTTGCCGAGAGAGTGTGGGAGAAAATTTGAGATGGTGAGTGGCCGAAAGAAAAATTTGAGATAGTGGGAGCTGGAAATTTTGAAATTATATCTGGTGGTTCTTCTCTTGCTTTTGGAAGTTTTCATCAGCCGCTAACCCGCGGCGGAGGTGGACGCTAGAATCTTGTAGAAAGAATTTGTATGATCCAATCACGCGCTCAGCCTTGGTATAACAGTTACCGTTAATTAAATACCCATTGTTAGCTTATTGGCGTAGATTTTGAAAATAGATTGATTACTACTACCAGGTGCGTAAGTTTGAAATGTCGTTTTTTCATGAAAAATACGCAATTATTTAAGAATAATGGTAAAACATTTTTTATTCATAGTATTACCTCTCACTTTTTACACATTTTATTCATCTTTCAAGCAATTTATGGATACCATTCCAAAATAAAGCTTCAACTTTCACTGATATCCATTCATCGAGCTAGTTTTTTACATCCTCGAAAGTCTTAAAGTGTTGGTCAGCTAGTACGTGTGCCATTGATAAGAACAGGTCATAATCAGAAGGCGCTAGGTCTGGTGAATACGGCGGGTAGGGTAGGAGTGCGCAACCAAGCGAAGAAATCGTTTCTTTGACCACTCTGGCTTAATGTGCAGGAGCGTTGTCATGCTGCATAATGACTTTGTAGTGTCTTCGAGCCCGTTCTGGGCGTTTTTCGATCAATGCGTGTTTTAAATTGATCATTTGTTGTCGGTAGCGGTATTAACTGTTTCGCCGAGTGTGAGAAGCTCGTAGTACACTACTCTCTTCTGATTCCACCACACACACACAGCATTGTCTTTCTCCCAAAATGATCCAGCTTTGTACTCGATGTTGATGGTTGTCTTGGCGTTAACCACGATTTCTCACACGTTTGGGATTTTCAAAATACGTCCACTTTTCATCGCCAGTTGACAACCCGATGCAAAAAAACTCTTTCTTTTGTGGCGTAAATGCAGCATTTCGCACAGTTTTTCGTCTTTAAATCTGTCGTTCGTTCAGTTTATGTGTAACCCATTTTCCAACCATTTGTATCTTTCCCATGACTCTCAGGCGATCGGAAATGGCTTGCCGGGTGACTTTGGATGGTTTCAATAACATTAAAAATGCGTCCCTTCAACTTCATTTTAATTTTTGGAAATAAAAACAAGTCGGGGGAATACGGCGAATTATTCAATATACAGACTTGATTTCGTGTCAAAAATTGACAAACAATCAATGATGTGTGTGACTCGGTGCATTATCATGTAACAAACATCAGTCATCAGAAATGCAATATTCTGGTCGAATTCGATGAACTTTTCCCATTAATCGTTGTAAAGCTTTCAAGTAGAAAGCACCAGTAACTGTTTGATCCTATGGGACGATCTCACAGTGGATGATGCCTTTGCTATCAAAGAAAACAATGAACATTGTCTTCATTTTTTATGGAACTTTTGTTGTTTTCTTGGCTTGATGTGATGATTTTGATTTCCATTCGACACTTTGACATTTTTTTGGGTCATATTGAAAAGACAGGTCTCGTCACCAGTAACAATTGATTTGAGGAAGGTTGAGCTACTATTTGCTGCTCGTACAATCTCTCTGGAATGCTCCAGTCTCATCAACGTTTGCTATTGGGTTAGTGCGTGCGGATCAAATTTAACAATGATCTTTGTTATGCCCAAATCTTTAAAAATTTGACGAATTCTCTCTTTGTTAATGTTTAATGTCTCTTCTATCATTCTCAGTGTCGCATTGTGATCGTTGGATGCAAAATTTGCACTTTTTGAATCGAATCTGTTGTTATTGCTATTGGCTTTCCAAAACGATCATTGCCCCCAGTGATTTTCTGCTACCCAAAATAAGCTTCTGCTACTCCAAAGTTTTTGACCGCGATAAATACTCACTTCCATACATTTTTTGCATCAGTTTGAACGTTTCTGTGGCACTTGTGTCAAGTTTAGCGTGAAATTTAATAACAGCAGGTTGTTCCATTATGTCTTCCGATATATGATAAAATAAACTGATAAACAAAATATCAAAAACAATGATAAATGTTAATCGATTTAAATAAAAGTTTTAGGTTATATGTCCAAACTTCATGTGACACAAAATTTAAACAGATGTCGCCACTGATTGCTGAGATATAGCTTCAGTCACGGAATTTAATTGCCGCACTGTGTATACCTTTGCATCCAAAGAAGATATTGTAGGCGCCCAACTACTATATATACCGGATGTTGCAGAATTAATTTCCAATACTTAATCCACATGTTAAGATCGCCAATGGTATTTTTTAAATATTAATAAAAATATTGAAAATTTGGCTGGATTAAAGAATATTATGCAAACACAACAGCACCGTTATTGCTATAAAAATAACCGCATCACAATCAAACACATCGTTAAATCCTTCAAAACCTCGAGATTCAATTTTTTCATGAACGCAAAACCGTCCTCATCAAAGAGAAACAGAAAAAGAACATAGACAACCATTGAAGTAAAATTTTATAGCTCCGCGTTTTTTCGAATCATCTAAAACAGAACGTGACCTGGAAAAAAGATAGAAATTAACCTTTATCACCATTATCTCTATGAAAATACCGGCATCACAATCAACACAAAGCATTAGATCCGTCATAATCACAAGATAAAATTATTTTCCAAAACCTTCCTAGGATCGTAAAGACAAAAAAAAGAACATAAACAACCATTTAAGGAAAATTTTATTCAAGAGCGTTGTTTTTTGAGCTGGAGATCGAACGTGACCTCGAAATAATATCGCTTTATTAATATAAGAAGGGTGGTTACATCATACGAGGTGTGTTCAATAAGAATCGCGAAATTTGAATTTTCGCGAGTCACGTATATTCGAAATTCGATTGTTTTTGGCGTTATGTTGGTACTCATGTCTCTCACTTATACCGACAAATTCGGCCATTTTGAATGTTCAGTTAATTGTTGACAGCTGCTTTGCTTGCACGTGTTTTGGTTCGGTTTCGATTTTTACCTATTCAAAAAAAAATGGATCAAAGAACCTGTATCCAATTTTGTGTGAAAAACGAAATTAAGTGCGCGGATGCATTCCGAATGTTGACTGTGGCATACGGAGAAGCTACCTTGGACCGAAGCAACGTTTATCGGTAGTACAAAATGTTCTCAGAAGGCCGAGAAGATGTGAACGACGAAGAGCGTGCCGGACGCCCTAGCACTTCAACAACAGACGAAAAAATCGATGAAGTGAAGAAAATGGTATTGGCCAATCGTCGAATCACCGTTAGAGAAGTTGCTGAGGACTTAGACATATCGATTGGCTCGTGCCAATCGATTTTTATCAATGATTTGGGCATGAGACAGGTCGCCGCGAAATTCCTACCAAAATTGCTCAATTTCGACCAAAAATCGCATGAAAATTGCTAATGAGCTCTTGGACTCTGTCCGCGACGACCAAAATTTGCTCCAGAGGGTCATAACTGGTGACGAATCGTGGGTTTACGGTTATGACGTGGAAACCAATGCTCAATCATCTAAATGGAAGCTGCCGCACGAGCCAAGACCGAAAATAGCGCGCCAAATTCGGTCGACTGTGAAAGTTTTGCATACCGTTTTCTTCGATTGCAGGGGGGGTGGTGCATCGTGAGTTCTTGCCTCAGGGTGAACGGTCAAAAAGGAATATTACCTGCAAGTTATGCGCAATTTGCGTGAAGCAATCCACTAGAAACGTCCGGATTTATGGAAGAACAAATATTGGCTTTTGTACCACGATAACGCCCCTGCTCACACATCGTTGCTTGTGCGCGACTTTTTGGCCAAAAACAACACACTAATGATGACGCAGCCACCATATTTCCCAGATCTGACTCCTGTGACTTTTTCTTGTTCCCGAAACTAAAGAGGCCCATGAAAGAACAACGCTACGCTAATATTGACGAGATAAAGATGGCATCGAAGGAGGAGCTGAACAAGATAAAGGAAAATGATTTTTTAAGTGCTTCGAAGATTGGAAAAAACGTTGGCACAAGTGTAAAATATCTCACGGAGATTACTTTGAAGGGGACAAATTAGATTATTCATGAATAAATAAATAATTAAAATAAACACAAACCTCGCGATACTTTTTGAACACACCTCGTACATTGCAAACTAACCAATAACTTAATTGTCGACGTTCTTTATCGTTAAAATTCGATGGCTGTTTAAATACGATGGATTATAGTCAATTTCTATCACAATTAATAGTACAAATACGTGTTATTGCGACGATTGAAAAACATGCACCGCTTCTCTTACGCCTGTGGTTGTAAATTTATTGCGCTTTACGTTTTTTGATGAGCATTTGCTTTCATTTTTATCAACTTGTTTACAATAAAATGATGGTTTTTCTTGTTTCGTGCGTAGTAAGTTCAGATGATTTGTGTATTACTAAATATGTCTTTCTTAGAATAAGACATAAAGAAAAGTTTTGCAAACTTACGTAATAGTAAATAATGTATTAAAAACAAATTGAAATGAACGCAATCCGACCAAACATGTGGCGCTTGTTTTTTCTTGCTTCAAGCGTAAACAAGAAGGTGATTCTTTGCAGTACCGATAAAATTCGACCGACGAATAGGGAATTTCAACAGTGGATACTATCTATAGTTACTAATTATGTCCCAAAATGCAAACAAAAACCTGTCACTTACTATTTCTTGTATCTACCACCCCTTTGAGTTTTATAACAGGCTGTATATAGAGGACTCTGGTAATGAAGGAATAAATCAAATATGCCCCCAAAAGCTGCTTAGACGCATTGAGAAAAGAAGTAAAGGCTCTTAGGATCTTTGTGAACAAGGTGAGAAATGGCCACTACTTTTCGCTGCTTTCTACTGGAAATTCTCTATAAAACGACATATGAAAGTGATGGAGATGGTAACAAAAGTATTGCTGATACATTATTAATAATATATTAAATCAAACCAATAAATAAGATAGAAACTTCTGCAAATTTAGTAGCAGCTAAAAATGGTGCCATATCAGGACAATACATTGGGTATTCATCACATTCATTAATTATTAACTTTCTTCTTAATTGTCGTGGCTCTTCATTTTGGCGCGCTGTGATGATCAGAGTCGATTATTGTTTTTAATGTAGTCGATACTGTTTCACCCATATTATTTCCCGCAAAGGGAAAACAAACGAATCAATGAACTTAGTTGGGTACCACAGTTTCACATTCGCCAAATAATGTTTGCAAAGCATTTCTGCGCCTAGAGATCAAACAAACTAACTTAGAAATTGTAAATAATAAACGATAATATATTGATCTCAGATCAGAGTAATTAACTCAAGGGGCGGACAAAAAAGGTCGATTCAACGATGCACTCGAATTAACAATATCCCAAGTCCGGAAGTTGTATCACTAGTTGTAGTCGTAAAATAGTCGTACATAAAAGTTGTGAGTAGCATTTTACTATCGTGTAACGCTACAGTTTTTCATTGGGTATTAATAACTTAGTTGGTAATAACCGGCATGACTATGATTCTTAAAACAATTATTTTCATTTGTTGCTGATCGAGACAGGTAAATTTGTCCGGTTGTGACACATGTTTTTCACAGCTAATGAACCTGCCGCGCATTTATTTCACACCTAATTTTTGTATTGTATTCTTAGACAGCTGCAAAAACAAGGCGAGCGCTTCGCGTGCTGAGCTATTGCCAAAATTTATGTAAACGGAGCCGAAAAAACTTGTCTTATTTATTGCTGCTAACCTAATTAACACCAGACTGCTTAGCTGTGAAATTATGTCTCGCTTATTGTTTTTTGCACGCTTTTCTCGTCTTTTTTTATTATTAGACTTATTTCCTGTAAAGTTATCAGATCTGAAGCATATCTGTAGACTTTCACGTTGTCGGTTTGTCTCTATGTTCAACTTTCCAACCCAGATTTTCAAGCCTTTCCTGCGGTATCGCCCCGAAAAGTGTTAACCACAACTTCTTTATTTCAGGGGGCAAACTGTGCGATAATGGTTGGATGTCGTTTAATAGCCCCAGTCGCCTCAGGTTACTGCTCTTCATTTGACAGCATAGCGGCGGGGCAGCCCCGCTTTGGAAGAGTATCCGTCTTGTGGAGATGCTGATGACGTACCACGTAGACAGGGAAACAGTAATGACCTTTTGCTGATGACTCCTTCTGAGCGGTTACACCCACTCCGCTCGAGGCTAACGATAATGCTCGCGTCCAACCCTCTGATGCGGAGGGAATCATTTATAACCTTCCCCAAAACGTGCAGGTTCGTCACTCATTCTCATTCGATAAACAGATTTATTAGATTACGAGTATCTATTACAGCAGTGGTCAGACGTTAAGCGGCAAATTTGTATTACAAAATCGATCAATTTAATAATATAATGGGTTCACAATCAAATCAAACCAACAATCTGGGCGACGAAGTCCAACTACACAAAAACTATGAAAGTACAGTACTCCAGTTTTCACCCAGCTGAGGTCTTTGAACATGCAAGTCATTCCCTAGTTTGTTCGGCTGCCCCGAGTTCATCCACAGGAGCAAAACTAACCTGAATGTGTTTTATGTGGGTGATATCTCTATTTCTACATTACATCTCCACTATTTACTATCAATACGCTGCCCATGGTGAGGCTGAGTGCTGCGATATTTGTTTTGGTAGGTGTTAATTGTGTTTTTAATTGCCTCTATGACTTGCGAAACCCGAATGACCGACTTTGGAGAACCTACTTTAATACTTCCGGTAGTTATTTAAAAACTCAATCATGCTCGTGTTCGGCCCGTGCGTTTTCACCCTAGTCAAAGCGGTTCCATTGATAGGCGATCGATTAGTGTGACATCAGTTGTCCCCTATGAGATGAGCGCTATAATTCATAATAGTAACGAGTCGACATTAAAAATTAAGTCTTAATAAGCGAGTCCGAGAGGCAATTGTGCAATTAAAATAAAACATAAAATTACAAAATTGCAAATAATTGCAGCGAACATGAATTATGTATATGGCATTTGTTTAATTATTATGAAAAGTGCGGATAATTGCAGCTGGATACATTTTTAAAAACAGTTCGCAACTGGTTTTCCGCGCAAATCCCGCCCGGCGGAGCGCAGCCTGCTTAAATGGACCGCTCGCTGCGACTTGATCCATTACCAAAAAAAGTACGGAAAATCTATAACACTCACCCATAAAGTTTGCCATTGTTTTAGAGAGATTGCCACCGATCACACGTTCATATAATTAGATATTCAAACGGTAAATTGTCATTGCAGCGCATGATAAATAAATTAATTTAATATAAGATAAATTAAAAGCGATTACTAAGCTAACGATCAAGATCATTTCAAATAAATGTGTATATGTACGCTCTCAGTGAATTTCTTAAAATGGAAAAAATTGGTCAACGATTTGTAACACAATATTTCATTTGAAAGTCCAACTAATTTCAAAGCCTAGCTAGATTCTGCTGTAGGCGAGTCCTTCATTCTTTTGTTTACAGCAGTAAAATGTTAAGTGGTAGAGTTTAAGCAAGGTCGTATGAGCTGCTAAGACGAACATCACAGTGGTCGGCAAAATGAGATGGCCACACCAGAAATGGTAAAGATAATCCGCAAAATGGTATTGGATAACCATCGATTGCAAGCGCGTGAGCCAACAGACATTGTGGGCATTTCAAAAAGTGCTGCAGTTTGGAAATGAGAAAGCTTTGAGCAAGATGGGTGCCACGTTCGCTAGCAATGGAACAATAACAGCGTCGTGAAGATGATTCTATCGACTATTTGTTGATCTTTCACAGCAAGAAAACCGAGTTTTTGCGTCGACTCATAACCATGGATGAACTATGGGGCCACCATTTCACACCTGAGATGACGGAAGTCAAAATAATGGACTGAAAGGTGAGAATCGCCTCCAAAAATGGCGAAGGCGGTTCCATCTGCAGGCAAGATCATGGCGCCAAATTTTAGGGATAATTTTTATTGATCAAAACAATGCACTAGTTCACATATCCCTTATCATAATGGCTAAAAGCAATGAATTAACATTCTAATTGCTTCCTCGCCCACCCTATTCACCAGATTTGGCCCCTTCAGATAATTTTCTTTTAACAAACTTGAAAAAATGTCTCGGTTTGCCAACAATAAAGAGGTGGAATTGTCAGTTGGTGGTTATTTTGAGGCGCTCGACTATTCTCACTACAAACAGAGTATCGAAGGTATTGAACGTGGCCGGGCAAAGTGATTCGAGCTAAAAGGAGACTATATGTTGAGAAGTAAAACTATATTTTCCGAAATTTGTCACGTCAGGTGCTGTTGGGACTATCCTCATTCTTGGGATTTATTTCTGGAGCAAAATAAGCCATTCAGTTCGAGACACTGGATTCTTGCTCGACCTCTTGGTTCGGGAGAGAACTGCTATTGTAAGTTAACCATTTTAATTGGTGACATTTTTAGCCCTTGCATGCTCTGCCATCGCGGAGAGATCTCGAGTGCCACCATTTCTGAGTCCAAGACAACCTACGGATAATGAGGGCTGTCTCCTTTTTCTATTTAACATACTTGAAAGGTACCGATAGGGTACACGCTAATGAGTTTTTTTTTCGGTTGGGAATCGAACCCAAGAAAACTCTTCTTCTGCAAGATTCTTTAGAGCAAAATTACTATACTCTAGAAAGACCAAAAATATATTTGCAAAATCCGTACATTGGAACAAATATTTCACATAATTTCTTTGCCGTTTAATTACATCTATAGCAAAAATAAATAGCAGTCTTTTTGGCGAAGAGGAGCTGCGAAGAAACAGAAATTTGGATCCGCACCATATTAATTTTTACAAAATTTAACTTTACGTCATTTCCTTTTACTCGCTTCAAAAACTAAAATTGTTATGGAGACAAGAAATAAGAGTAACTCCTACAATTCCAATAAAAATAATCGTGGATTATTGTAATCGCTGTTTAACAAATTTGGAAATTGCAGAAATTTAATAATAATTTCATACTTAAAACCACGCGGGCACAATATTTTAGCATTTAGCATAAAGATGTCCCACATGAGGACAGTATATTGTGAAATTAGAGCACTATTATTAAACTTCCAGCTAAAGTTCCAATACTGTGCTCAAACAAAATCAAAATCGTCCCTCATAATTTTCACAACTTAACTTTATAGCGCTGATTTGTTTAGTCTGAACTTGACACAGCTGTGATTGAGTTAATCTTGATTTTGGCCAAAGGAATCAGTGCTTTTGGGCCACGAATATGCCATATTACCCTTATTTGTTATTGAATCTAAGGAGTTTAAATTTGATTTGGTGTCATCATCATCAAACAACAAATGTTTGATGCAGACTTTAGATCTAAGAAGATTTATTATATGATTCATGTTTTGATAAAGGCTTCATAAGTCTTTGCCCAAAATTAATCACAACTATTAATTGAACATTTGACAAGAAAAGCTTACCATAAGACTTCCATTGCTCATGATTTCAGCCAAGAGACAATCCCTCATCTCTCCTCTGAGAATGTAATTAAATTGCAAAATGTAGACATTTTTTAACCACTACTATCAACAAATCATCCGTCAGGATTATAAATGTAAATGAAATTAACGCAAACATAGTTGCCGATAATTGATCTATGCTAATAATTTATATAATAAAAATAGCCATTTCTGGGCTGATTTGCGACTAAAAATGGGTTACTATAAATAAATAATCGATATATGCACTCATTGCAAAATCATGTTTTAAATCGTTGTTTATTTTTACTCATGCTATAGACTACATTGTATAAATAGAACCCGTAAATGGTAGTTGATAGAGGAAGCTAAGATTAGATTTTTAACACAACTCCCAAAAAGTTATGACAAAAACGTTAATTAAATTTTCTAAATATCTTACCTCGAAACATAATAACGGTATCCTCCTGGACATTAAATTGCTTTTTCTCCATTTAAATAAAATAAATGTAATTGTACGTGGGAATATACACTAAATTTGAAATTCAAGAGTTTGGATTAATTGTTTATAATAGACAAAAAATGATGCACTTTATAAAAATTCCTGATTTTTATAAAAAAAAACGAATACGTACTAGGTTAGTCACTAAATTTTTAATATGAACGTTTTTTTACAATGGAAAAATATATATCTTGCTGTGATAGAATTTTTATTTTTGGAAGGTTTAAAAGCAAAGGAAATTTATGAACGAATGTTGAAAGTGTGTAAGGACTCTTGGCCTACAATAAGTACAGAAGAAAGATGGATTGAGGAATTTAAACGTGGTCGTACAAACATTGAAGGCGATCCATGTCAAGAACGTCCAAAAACAACACAAGAAATCATAGAAAAAATGCAGTAGAAGCCCTACAGTAGGCATTTCATTGGGCAGTCTAAGCAACATTTCAACTGAAGTATTCAGTTTAAGAAACCTGTGTTCCAAATGGGTGCCGCATTTGCTAACAATGGATCAAAAACATAAGCGAATGAGACTTCTTTAGCAACATTTATCGAGTTTTCGAAAGGATGAAGTGGATTTTGCGCGTCGATTCATCACTACGAATGAGACTTGGGCCAATCACCATGATCTTGAAACAAACAAGACGCTAAAGAGTGATGTGAACCTGGTTCTTCGGCTCCGAAACGAGTTTCATGTCCAGAAGTTAGCCAAAAAGGTGCTAGTATCAGTTTTTTGGGATGCGAAAGGAATTAGGTGTGTGAATTACTTGCAAACTGGCAAAACAATAAATTCTGAATATGATTGTAAGTCTTTAGACCAGCCGAAAAAAAATCGTGAAAAGACTCAGTTTGCACAGAAGAAAAAATCCTTTCTCATCAGGACAATGCACCGTATCACAAGAGCATTTTGACAATGACTAAAATTCATAAATTAAGGGTCGAATTGTTGGAGCATCCACCGTATTCACCAGATTTGGCCCTAGCGACTGCCAATTGTTTCCAATGCATGCATTGAAAGCGTTCTTCATAAAACGACGAGGTCATAACGGAAGTGGAAGCATATTTTGCAGACCTTTCAGATTCTCAGTTCAGAGATAGAATTCATAAATTGGAATCTCGTTGCAACGGAAGCATATTGATGTTCAGGGAGACTATACTGAATAATAAAGTGTATTTCAAACCATAAAATTGTGTTTTTTTTTATCGAACCGCAAAACTAATTGGACAACCTAGTACTTAGAATACGTTTAACCGATTACTTGTGTGAATCCAAAACACTTTTTCGATTTTTGGAATTGCGAACGGTTGTAGAATGATTTTTAATTTTGAATGTCGTTTTGTGCTGCGCTAACGAAGATATTGGTTGCACATAGCTTTCACCGATTACCTATGTTGTTTATAAAATTGATATGGAGTAAGGCAGTAGCGGACAATAGAATGGACAGTTCAATAGTGAGTGTTAATTTATCAAAATAAAAACATCTAATAAACGCAGGCAACAATTTTAGTCATAGTATGAAAACTCTTCTTCTGCAAAAACCGAGACCAATTGTCCTCAGCAGTACTGTGATGTTTTATGTAAATCTACAGCAAAATAGTAAATAACCGTCACGGTAAAAAAGCGACAAACAAAATTTGTCATCATTTCATATTAAATCATTTCCTTGTAAACGCTTCAAAAACAAAAATTGTTTATTTCAAGCCAGTCTCTTTAAACGCAGATAAGTGGAGTTAACGTTTATTTCCTACACTCCCAATAAAATAATCGACGATTATTGTAATCACTGCTTTAAAAAATGGTAAATCGTAAAAAATCAGCAATCACGTCCCATTTAAGGCCACGCGAGCACAATCTTTTAACAGTTATGAATATTGCAGACTTCTCAATCGACATTTTTTGTAACGAAATCCATAGTGAGAAGAAATAAATTTTAAAATTGGAACACTAATGTTAGATAACGAGTTAAGAGTTCTTATACTGTGTATAAATGTAATCAAAATTAGGGCTCAAAAGTTTTGTAACTTCACTTTAGAACGCTAATTTCTTTGGTTTCAACTCGATACAACTGTGGTCGAGTTAATCTTGGTTTTCTCGAGAGGATCGGTGCTGCTGGTAAAAGAATACGCAATATTATATTTAATTTCATTATCGAATTTAAAGATCTCGCATTTCCTTTGCCATCATCAGCGATGAATTATTTAGTTGGACTTAAAAGGTAATAGGGATTATTAGATGATTAATTTTCTGAGAAAGGCTTCATTAGTCTTTGTCCTAAAAGGAGGAATAAATCGTCCATATATGCGCAAGCAGTTCCTGATTCGAGACGCAGTCTACCTAACAATAGAAGTAATTCTAGCAGCAAAAAGAACTAGAGTAGAGAGCAAACAAGGCAGATAATTCTCAAATTAAGGCTAGTGCGACACTTTTTTCAACAATTCTTTGTAAAGCTGCAACGCTGTGATTGATCACGATTTTATACATCAATTGACAATTTAATTAAATCATGGTTAAATTTTCTTACCAGGACCATCAACAAATATCTCTCAGTTTCGACCAATATCATATTTCATTAAATAAAAATTTGAAATGCAAATCAACATTGATGCGTATAATAAGTAAATTAGCTTAATATCAGGTAAATTATAAATCATTACGGAGCAATCGTTTAAGAGGAATCCATTTCAAATATAAATAATGGACGAATTGGCGTTTTTAATGCACTTCTCCTCCTAAACGTGCTTGTAGGAAACGAGGGACAAAGGCGCCGTGGCTTAGTTGGTTAAAGCGCCTGTCTAGTAAACAGGAGATCGTGGGTTCGAATCCCGCCGGGGCCTTCCCAACTTTTTTTGATTTTTTTCGCGCTTACAATTTAGAAAATCCCTCAACCTCATCAATAATAGCAGCGATATGAATTTTCCCATTACATTTTTTACCTGTAATTAGTATATCTTTAAAAATAGTCATATATGCACGTTAGTGCTGTGCATGTTTAAAGGTGACCACTTAACCAACACGTTTTGTTATTTTACATCGGGTATAACCAAGATAAATGCGTACATTACAAGCAAAAAACCTTTTATAATATTTATATAGTCAATAATGACCTGTAATGATGATCATTGATAATATATGTAGCAAGTTTTTCTATGGGTGCACGGAGAGAGGCAACCATGTTCAAGCTTGGTAACATAATTTTTATGACTCGCTTTTTATCGGGATGTCATCGCGGCGATTCAGGTATTTTGTTTGTTATTATTCCATTTTTAAAAAGGCCGGTCAAGCAGCGCGGGCAAGGCCTGCTGGAATTTCGCATCAAAAAAACATAAACATCCCACTAAGTAAGTAACGACAAAACATTATTTTTTATCTTGCTACACGTGTAGTGATAATAAAAAAAATCTTGAACCCCTATCGCCTAAGGTCACTATTATACTCATTTAGTATGTACTTAAAGCGATTTTGTTTCTGTTTACGCTCGAGATAAAAAACCGCGAATTTTTATTATTATAAACAATATTCGAGTAATTGTATCGGTCATTTTTGATTCTCTTCGTTATTTCCGTTCAAACTAGTGTTTGAATCAATTAGCAAGTAACGATAGTTGCAAATTGGCCTAAATTGTTTAAACAATCCAACTGCCAAATGAAATTATGACAGTTCTGTAATGCGCCCTCGTTTCTCAAAGCATCGTTTAAGCCCACTTCGATTCGGTCAATGCGGTGTATACGTTTGTTTTATTGGGAGCAATTTAGGTCCAGCCCGGAGCCATCCTCAGCACGATGCGCTCGCCCGGGGCGATACATAGCTTGGTGTATCCGACCTCAGATGAACAGTTATGCATCATAGCACACTCTGATTCACGGACGCGGACAAAAAACCAAACAAGATCTCGAAAAAAAGGAAGTTGTAAAAGTAAGAATGCCAGCTTCCGACTGGACCTGATCCCGCCGCCCGATCGGTCCGTCATCGTCCATCCGCTGTCAGCAGCGCCACAATAAATTTCCTTTAATTCCTTATCATTAGTATCTCTGAAATCCTGTACGGTAATAAAGATAATAAAACTTTATTTTCGTTATCAAAGGCGGCACGATAAAATTACAAATTACCGTCATTTTATATGTTTATTCCGTTGTTTTCTCAATTCTCGACTTTTTATGGTATGATTCTTGGGTAATTAGTGGGCTTTTTTCAGGCGATTAGAAGTAATTAGTATTATTGTAGAACGGCTACTGGTTTTGCCTGGTGCATAGGCGTTTTATTGGTTGTTTCGTTCATTCATCGATTCGAAAATTCTTGTTCGGCGGTAGTTTAGCGTAAAAGACGCCTTCGGCATTCTTCGCTCCGACTAAATTCATACCGCTACCAACGACTTTTCTAGTAGATTTACGGCAAGTCTTACCTTAGCTCTACAAACGTATGGGAATGCTGCCCTTTGCAACATGTTCTGATATGTCAATTTGAAGATCTTTAAATATGTTAGAGTAATTACATCCTGCACTCTGATTTGAAACACGTAATAACACTTTCTAAACTAATTTTTAGAAGTTTTTAGAACATTTTATTCTATCACTGATGAAGATCTAAATGTGTGTAGCACAGTAAAATCAATATATCGGAGAATGAAATTTGACACAGGGTCGTTATAAATATATAAATGTAAAATTTCGACTCTATAGGAATTTTGACTGTTTCATATTATGAAGGCCGTCGAATGAAAAAAAAAACGTAATTTTAGAGAGGCGATAGAATTTTAAAAAATTGCATTGCAACAGACTGGACAACACTCAAGATTTGGTTTATTAAACTTTGTCGAAACTTCATTACAAATCAAAAAAATTGTTTGAAGCTGCACAAAATAAGATGAAATAACTGAAATTTTACGTCAGGCCAAAATTAAGCGTCGCATCGAAAATGAAACCCAAAATAAACGACTAAATTTGATTTCTCATGCGGTTTTAAATTTGCATATAGTAGGAAATTTAGACTGCATTCTAGTAAGCTTTGCTTACTCGGGGTTCGCTCGCTTCATTCGCCCATCCCTCGCAGAGTGGGAACGCGTTAAGGAATAAGCATGCTGAAACTCTCAACAGCGTGTTCATTCTTTAACGCATCTATTCCAAGATTTTTAGAGTTTGCAAATGCTTCAGGAACTTAACAAGGTTTTCACTAATGATAACTATCATTCACAAAAAGAATCTAGTATAAATTATATAAATTCCAAAGTCTACACATAGTAGAAAAGTGAAAATACAACAAGATGAGTTTTTTGCCCATTCGAGTTAGTTAATCCGGAGGAAAGATTGGGCGAGTTGCTGGACAGGATGTTCGAATATAGAATATAGAGTCTGGAATATTGAATAATCTACTAATTTTATCTGCTATATTTTGAACTGTCAGGAAATCCTAAGACTTTTATATGTAATAGAGAAGCAAGTGATTAGTAATAGTTGGGTCTGGAAAACGGGATTCGTTTTTTGAATTTGGGAATGTCGAGTGGGAGACATTTCAAAATTTTAATAATCTATTCGAGTATTATTTATTATACCATCTTGTTATTTGCACTACTAGTCCAATATTACAACTATCAATAGAAGTGGTTGTAACAGAAAATTTGTGGAGAAAAATCAAATCCAAAATTTCCTTCCTAGATGTAAATATTTTAAGGTCGTTTATATCATTGATAAATTCTTTATTTTCAACGTAATACACAACATGATATTTGTTGATTGGAAAATGCACCCTGAATTAAAAATCGATGTACTTGCATTACTAAATAATAAAGCTTTAACGACATAAGTATTATACTTTGAGGCAATATGGAAAAACATTGTCGATATTAAGTATACATATTAAGTTTGCCTCATAAAATATATAATTACCATGTAAGGAAGAAGTTATCTTGAGAAACTTGATTAAAATCAGACTACAGAAAACGTGTTAGACACCAAATGGTGTCTTTTTTAAACTTGATCATCAGTTATAAACGACGACCATTGTCATGTCGTGAAGAGAGAAGACAGTTTTTAAAGGCATTTAGATATGATGATAATTGCTAGGTATATTCGTCTTCTTGGCTTTTTCGCCTAATTTAGAATAGGATTTGTAACCCGTGTTCTATTTTTTCATAGAAGAGCATTTCCAGCTATTATAACATCAGTTATGTGGTTACCCCTATAATCATTTTCGGCAAGAATTTTTTTCTGAGTTGTTCAAATGAAATACAATTTTATTCCAAATCTGACAATTTTTGTTGCAATATACTATATTATCTTCCAGATAAATTACCCTTCCATTATAAAAAAAGATTTTCTGTTGAGTATTTTTGGGAAAAAACTGTTTTTGTAATATAATCTAAATGAGCTGTCGATAATAGTTTAATTTAACAAAATATGTTGCAATGATTGCTTTTCATGAAAAATAAAGTTTCAATTTTGATTTATTTCATGTAAAGCAAATCTTTCTTTCCACTATATGTAATTTTTTGTGTTTAAACATTTTCTTGGCGTTCTTATGTTTTTGTAAGCATGACTATATAGTTTTCAAATTTAAAAGGGCGACAACATAAAACAATATTATGGTATTGTCAATAATGCTAAATAAAGACACATTAGATTTAGTATGTTTTAATTTTGTCTTGATGTTCAATCGATATTTTCGTCTACATTCTTATTGTTTTGCATTGGTTTTGACTCTTTCAGTTCTAAACAATATTGCTACTAAGCACAAAAAGCCTAGTTACCGTTTTTAATAGCGGAATGTTTCTGGATGTTACAAGCTTAAGTTAACGTTTTTAATTGAGAGCAAAGGCCGAGTCGGCTGCGCCGAAAGCGCAGATTGGTCGATTTTACAGATATTTTCAATATCTTGGTTGATTTTATTCGTATTTGAATATTCAATTGGAGCCACCCTCCATTTTTTCTACTCATTTCATACTTGACTAAATAATATTTATACCATAACGGCTCCATTTGTTAATACGTGAAGCAGATCTTTTGTCAATATATTGCTTTATGTACATACAATAAAAGGTCTAAGTTAATGATCGTAATAGCAGTGCATTTCTGGGCGTTAGAAGCTTAAGTTGGCGCTTCTAATTGAGAGCGAAGCTCGAATTGGCTGCGCCCAACGCGCAGCATACGCATTCTGCAAAAGTTAAAAGATATCTTCATTTTGTTGAGTATTTTGTTTTAATGCCCGATTGGAGACGCACCAGGCTTTTTCTACACATTCCCTACTTGACAATATTTCGATCAAAATGGCTCCATTTATTAATAAGTGAAGCAGATCTTGTCAATATAATTTTTATGTACATACAATGACAGGTCTTAGTTGACGCTCTTAATAGCGGAATGTTTCTGGATGTTAGAAGCTTAGGTTCATACTTTTAATTGAAGAGCGAAGATCGTATCGGCTGCGCCGAAGGCGCACCTTCCGCCTCTTTATAAACCTTAACAGATATCATTACTTTCTTCATTAATTTCATTTTTAAGTTAGGATTCAATGGACACGCCTCCGATTTTACACATTTCATAATTGGCCATATTTAGTATTTGTACCATAATGGTTTTATTTATTACTACGTGAAGGTGATCTTTAGTCAATTTTATGTACAAACAATATCAAGTCTAAGTTGACGCTCTTAATAGGGGAATGTTTCTGGATGTTAAAAGCTTCTGGTTGTCGCTTTTAATTGAGAGCGAAGCTCGAATCGGCTGCGCCAAAGGAGCAACTTACACTTTTTTACAAACCTTAACAGATATTTTTACTTTCTTCATTAATTTTATTCTTATGTTAAAATTCAAGACACGCCCTCGATTTTACACATTTCCAACTTGACTACTTAATATTTGTACCAAAACGGCTTTATTAGTTAATACGCGAAGCTGATCTTTTGTCAAATTTATATACATACAATACAAAGTCTAAATTGATGCTCTTAATGGCGGAATGTTTCTGGATGTTAAAAGCATAGGCTGATGCTTTTTTTTGAGAGCGAAGCCCGAATCGGCTGCGCCGAAGGCACAGCTTGCATGTTTTTAAGAATCTTAACTGATACCTTCACTTTCCCGATTAACTTTATTCTTATGTTACGATTCGATTGTAGTTATTGGGTATGTTGAGCGGATACACTTTTTTGTCTTCCTTCACATCACCTGATTATCCTAACATTATTTACTTGTCACCCCATCATTCAGCCTGTATTTTATTCGTGTTGTCCTCATTCACTTTTTGGTGGCTCTTTGTTAAATAGCTTTTTCATTTGTTCTTGATACTGATATTCTGATTGCTCCAGATCATCCCTCTCAATGGTTCTATTTTAACTTTTAACTTATTTTAGTAGAATGTGCCTACTTGGAAATAGACAAAATTCATAACTTGCTGTATCAGTTTTCCTTCAATCCCTATCTTGTAACTCATCAGCACCATTGGTAGTAGTATACGTTTTATGTTCCTGGTGGTAGAGATTTCCACATTTATTTTTTGCTCTCTATATTAAAATTATGGAGTAAGATCTGAAGATAATCTTCGTTGTTTGCAACTAGAATGGCAATAACATCAATAGGAAAGAAACGAATTAGGAAGATTCGAAATAAGATAGGTGTTGGAAAAACTAGGTCTTCTAGAAGTAGAAAATCGATAAACCAAAGCTCAGACGGGGATATTTCAATCCTTATTTTTGTCTTCTTTCAGACCACCAAATCTACCTAAGATTTCTCATCATCCCATCTCTCCGCCTATATTTTAATTCTGTTGTTCTCATTCACTTTTTGGTGACTTATTGTTTCGTTTGTTCTCGATGCCCTTATGCTTACTGCTACAGAACATCCTAATCAATGCTTCTCTTTCTTCTTTTAGCCATGTATAGTTGAATATGTCTACTTTAAATGTCGTATCATTTTACTCTCAATCCTCAGCTTGGATCTCTTCAGTTTTTGCCTCTATAATGAAATTGTGGAGTAGAATCTAAAGATTGTCTTCGTTATTAGCAAGTAAAATGGCAATGAAATCAATAGGGAAGAAACAAAGACGGGAAGTGTTGTATAAAGTTGTGGAAGATTTGTATTCAAGAATAAGATACGAAAGTATAATGTCACGAATGTTTGATATGTTTCAAGAGAAAGTTGTTTTGGGACTGAATATCACACAAACAAATGTATTCCAACTACTATAGTTACACACCACAAATAATCTTTGCAGTGATGAATTTATGTGTCTTT
The DNA here is from genome assembly GCA_033557835.1 of Helochares maculicollis. Taxonomy (NCBI): domain Eukaryota; kingdom Metazoa; phylum Arthropoda; class Insecta; order Coleoptera; family Hydrophilidae; genus Helochares; species Helochares maculicollis. The sequence continues at coordinate 48,641 of JAWQRO010000136.1, forward strand.
TATAAATTTTTTATACCGCCTAATAGCCAAATCCGAATGTTGTTCATTCGCTAATAAAAATGTTAGATGAAAGCTTTATAGAAAATATTTAGAAAATTCGATTCTTTATATTGATATAATGAACAAATTTCATTGGCAGTGCCCAAAGACGGCAGATAAATAAACCATAATTAGAAAGCAGGTGAACAAAATTTATTAGCTGGTTCTTCATATATTAGCAAGTACAAATAAAGCATTACCTTACATCCCAAAATCTAGCTTTAGAAAGGTATCCACATTACCTGCAAGTAGAGAAAAGAAATTAATTTTGTGTTTAAGAGGTGACCAGTTTTAAGCATACAGTAATAATTATAATAAATAAATGTAATTAAGACATATAATGAGAAAAAATATAATCTATTGCAAGGAACTGTTAATGGTAAACCGAATTGGTGGAGATGCGACACGACGCTTTGGCAAGCATCGAGAGCGGCATCGTGTTGGGGGAAAAACGAAGAGAATAAACATTATCTGTGGCGTCCCGAAGGGGGCACAAAAGACGCTGGCGCCGATTCATTTGTCATTGCGTCACTGCTGTCACTTCCGCTGCACTGGTGAAGCCCCAAACTGCCGTCGCCACGAGACCTAACTATCTGTGACAACATCTAAGGCTAATGTGCACCGCATCTCTCGGTTTGCATTGTGATTGCTGTCTGTGGTCCTGCTGGAACCTCTGAGCGACTAAGCTGTTTGCCAGATCCTGGATACCGATATCAAGTCGATACTAACGGTTATTAGTCACTGCCTACCGATCCTCGTGCCCATATCCTGACGTCCGTCGTTCCGATTCTCTGATCGATGCCGATGCGATTAAATCCCGAGACTCATTCCACATCCATTAACAAACAGAAACAAATCATGCCTTACGAATTATCCTATCATAGATAGGTGTTTTAATATGTTACGTATTCATCGAGTAGAATGAGTATCGAATGCAAATCCAGGATTTCACATGAATTTCAATAATATACGCTTGATTGAGATGTATTTATTAGTATTAATTGTTCAAATCGAAAATATACTTTACGAAATAGACTGCCAGAAGCGCAATTCTTCTTTGAGAGTGTATTTATTTCTTGTTACGTTTCGCCCTAGCGGGCATCCTCAGACAAATTATTGTTAAGTGATTCGTCAATGACAGGATACCGTTTATAAAATTGAACAAATAGTTGAATGAGAGGTTGAATCATGATATTTATAAAAAAATGAGCAGCGGTTTCTTCTTTTTCGTCCTTACACTTCATATTTTTCCAGGAGGTTGATGTAGTCTCTCGAAAGCAAAACGGAGTCTGTTTTGTTCCGGCATGTATTTTTCGTAGTTTTAATATAAAGACTTTCCAAGGCGATGCAGCTGTACTTGTTTTTTCTGTTTCCATTACTTTTGTACTCTTAAAGCCAAATGTGTGCTTCTTTGAGTTACTATGGTTTGTCAGAGTAGTACAATTGATTTTAATTTGTTGTAGGATTTATGTTGGGGGATCCAATAAATTTTTGTGAAGTTGACCCTATATATGTGGTGTCGCAGTTCATACATGCTGTCTTAACCTTGTTTTTTCTTCTATTTTATCTTTCATTTTAGTGAATAGTTTACTTCCTCGATTTGTAGTTTTGAACGCTGGAGTAATGTTGAGTTGTTCAGGCGTTTTGTAATAAATATTGTAACTTTTATTCGTGTATGGTATTAGGATGTAAACTTGTTTTGTTGTTGTTGGTGTAGTTGTCTCCTATTCGTGGATTTCCTTTTGTTAGATTTTCTTTATTATTTCTGGGTAACAATTTTCTATGAACGCCTGTTTAATTTATTCTTTGTTATTTTTGTGGAATTTCTTATCTAAGCTTTTTAAGGCTTTATATACAGTGCTTTTAATAATATTTCTTTTTATTATTTTTGAATGATTGGAGTCGCAATGTATATGTTGATTTCTGGTATCAATCTGTTGTGAGAGTATTGTCTTAGTTTTTTTTATGACAGTGAATTTAAGATGCTTGTTAAAGTTAATAAAGACTCATAAAAGTTCATCCATTTTGTTTTTTGGGTATGCTAAGAGTATGTTTGCACAGCCAAAGGTTTGTTAGTATTGGTTTTTTAAATATGAAAAAAATTGAAGACGAGATATAAATCTATATCTCGTATTAATTCGTTTTGAGTGAGATCGGTGACTTTATTACGGATATTCCAAAATTTCTTAACCGCTTCGTTTACCAGTTCTAGTGGGATGTTGGTGAATAACGAAGTCATATCTAGGGATAGCATATGTCGTTCGATAATTTTTTGTTTTAACAATTTTCTTATTAGATCGATAGAGCTTTTTTTATAGAGAATTTCTTTGGCCCTATATTTGTTGATATATATAGCAATGGTAGTACAAGATAAAATCTTAAGCTACATTTGCCATTCCTCCAGAAAAACATGAAAATTTAACCATTCTAATAAATCTAAAATGACTACTACTTTTCGTAGTGTAAGAGCGTTGCAAATCGAGACAAATTTAAATGATACTTAAATTGTCACATATCTTGTTTTGCAATTTTGAATGTATGAATACTTTACTACAAGAGACTAAAGACACTAAGATCGTTTTTATGTCACACAAAATAGTTCTCAACTGAATTCTCGGAACTCCACCCAGGTCACTATAGCCGTGTGTGGTCTAGCGTTGTCCTGATGGAACCCAACACGTCTTCTGTTCGTCAAGGTTTATCTCTTCTGCTACATAGGTAGCGTCACACGATACAATTTTCCTCAGAATAATGTGCTTTACTTGCATCTGTACTGCATACATATTGCTACGACTTCCACCGTGTATTATTTATTTATTTTTTACACCAATTCTATTAATGCTATAATGACGTCCTCAGTCAGAGAGCCAAACTCAGTCCTTTTTTGCTGCTTTCTTTGCTTCTTCTAATAAAGGAAGGCTTTCTTGACATTTACCCAGATTTCATTGGTGTCTGTTACGGTTTCTTCGCTCCTCGCAATTACTCTCTTGCACTGGCCACTGTTGAAATCAGATTCTAAATTGTTTGTTATGATTTTCCTGATTTCATTTTGTTTTTGTTTGTCGTGTTGGATGATTGACTGTTCATATACAGTTTGATTCAAAATTAAGTTACAAAACTTCAACTTCGACGTCATCGGTTAAACACAGAGGAATTTTATCGGTATTTCAAAGAATCACCTTCTTGCTTACGCATCTGGACTCGAAACTGACGAAATAAAACTAAAAAATCCTCGTTGAAACGAAATAAAGACGAGCGAAAAAAGTTAACAGCCCAATAAATGTCAAGCGGAGAGGAAAAACAAGCGCAACATGTTTGGTAGGATTGCGTTCATTTCAATTTGTTTTTAATACATTATTAACTATTACTAGCTAAACTTTTCTTTGTATCTTATTCAAAGAAAGACATATTTACTAATATGCAAAACATTTGAACTTAGTAAGCACAATACAGAAATTCCATCATTTTATTGTAAACAAGGTGATAAATATGAAAGCGGATGCTCATCAAAAAACGTAAAGCACAATAAATTTGCAACCACAGACGCAAGAGAAGCGGTGCATGTTTTTCTGTCGCCACAATAATATGAATTTGTATTATTAATTGTGATAGAAATTAACCATCAAATTTCAACGATAAAGAATGTCGACAATTAAGTCATTGTGTAGTTTACGATGTATGATGTAACTACCCTTCTTACGGCGGTAATATAAAGCGATATTCTTTCGAGGTCACGTTCGATCTCCAGTTGAAAAAACAACGCGCTTGAATAAAATTTTACTTAAATGGTTGTTTATGTTCTTTTTTCTGTCTTTATGTTATAAGGAAGGTTTTGTGTTCGTGAAATAATTTTATCTAGTGATTATGACGGATATAACGCTTTGTTTTGATAGTGATGCCAGTATTTTTATGGAGGTAAAGGTGACATTAGTTTGCGATGTATGATGTAATCGTCGTTCTTGCGGCGGAAGATAGTAATACAAAGTGATCTTTTTTGAGATCACGCTCTGTGTTAAATGATTAAAAAAACGTGGAGCCACAAAATTTTACTTCAATGGTTGTTTGTTCTTTTTCTGTTTCTCTTTGATAAGGACGGTTTTGCGTTCATGAAAAAATTTAATCTCGAGGTTTTGAAGGATCTAACGACGTGTTTGATTATGATGCCGTTATTTTCATAACAATAACGGTGCCGTCGTGTTTGCATAATATTCTTTAACTCAGCATGGTCTATCGGCATCATTTCAATTATGCCAGGAGTCCCAAATTAGCCAAATTTTCAACAGTTTTATTAATACTTAGAAAATACCAGGTCCTTGTCACATTAGCATTCTTAACATGTGGGTTAAGTATTGAAAATTAATTCTGCTATATATAT
>JAWQRO010000137.1:0-52967 GCA_033557835.1 Helochares maculicollis
AAGATGGCAAAAGGTATTGGACCAAAATGGAGAATATATCATTTAATAAAATGTTTATACACTATAAAAAAATCGTGTTTCATTTTCACCAAAAAAAATGAAATTACTTTCCGAACAACCCAATATTTGGTATCAATTTTGAAAGTTAACTTAAGTTTCTTACAACTTGAACCGATTGAATTCGTTTGGTATATAAATTTAAGTGTGTGTATATATATATATATATATATATATATATATATATATATATATATATATAGTTTGTAAAACTGTAAAGGAAACTTAAAATGCATAGCTATTACAAAATGCAATTGTAAGTGACTTTTTGCTGTCGTTTATAATTCCACGTTTATAAAATCTTTGCTAACCAAAAACTGAATGAAGTGTGATTCAACATTAATAAAAATTTTATCATTGAAAACGTTCTTGATGAAACACAATAAATGGTAGTATAAAGGTGCAAGATCAGGAGTATACGGCGGATGTAACAACACATCCTAATTCAGATCTATTTGTTATGGCTCTTCACTTTTGGTGCCATCTGGGCTGATTCATCTTGCATAATCCTTCATGTTTTCTGATAAATGTTGTTATAAACTATCCACTTTTTGTCGCCAATCTGTTCAGAAATGAATCAATTTTGTTGCATTTCATGGATCGAGTTCGTTGACGAAGGCAAATTTTTTAATGTATGCGATACATTGGGCTTCTCTGCATAACAAATGTTATGCTATGACTATATGAATGGACAGTGGCCTTCAAAAATCTCCAGATCGAATTTTGCAAACCACTTTATACACTGCTTTTATTTCTAGTGCTCATTCCCATACACGGCACAATAGTTACGATGGGCCAGCGATACGTTCTCGTCGTTTCGGAGATAGTACAATAATATATGACTGAAGGGCGTGTCTTGTCCTTTTTAAAATTGTGTTAAAAAATAAATAAGTCCATTGCAACAATTGTTTCTCTAAATATAAGCACAACAAGGTTGTTTAAATAATATCGTAGAAAGTAATGAAAAATACTAATATACTGCTCCATAAACAACTGCAAATGTATGTTCATTGTCCTGAAATAATATTCTTGTTCTTAAGATTTGCACTTTCCGACAATAGGGCCCCAAAGTTGGTATAAAGACAGCGGAGCAACAAACACAATTACAATAAGTTTAATTTAAACTGTTAAGGAATAGCGCGGACTCAAAACCCGGCCAAAGAGGAGGAAGGCGGCGAAGCGCACCAGAATTATAGTCCTGAACATCGCACGGTTAGACTCAAATAGTGCCAACTTTGCACATTAAGTCCTTCTCTCTAGAAACACTGCAGCAGTTGATAGTCGATGCCTCGTTGCTTATTTACTAATCCGTGACGTGGTTCACTTAGCACTCAATTTACCTCATTGTTTTATCGTTGTTTATATGTGGATGAATCTCTAATGGTGACAGTGGATACCGGACGTCCCTGTCCTGAAATTCATGAAATTACTCCTGTTTTGCGTTTTAAACGCTGAAACTATCAACAGCGTTTTGGGCGTCATATTTACATGATCATGAATTGTGAACATAAAATCATTTGACATGCAGTATTGTGGTACCAGCTTTAGCACGATTTTAATGTCTCCATAAGTTAGAGCACGGATATGAAAATTGCTTTTGATAAAAATACTATTGTGTCTGTCTAATGTTAATTTGAAACAATTTAAGCGTTTTTAATAGTTCTTTCGATTTAATCATTTTACCTTTCATGAATTTCTATTCATGAATTTTTCAATTTAATTTGCTATTTCAGTTTTATCATTTCCATTCTTAGCAAACAACAATTTTAAATGCCTTATGTCATGTTAGATACTCAAATTTTAATAATTCGATTGATTAAAATGGTATCTCAAATCAAATTACTTTTTTTATCTGTGGCTTTGACAAATTAAAGTTGTCAGTATTTTTATTCTCTGCTAAATCAGCTCTGAATAATATTTGCAGTTGATGCATTACCCACGCAAATAATTAGAAGCAATAGATAGATCCAGGAAAAGCTTTTACTGCGCTAAATATAGAATATAAGTATCTTATGAATATTGTATTACTGCCATACATACACACTGCACATTAGATGAAAACAGATCGTAATTTAAGTGTATTTTATGGTAGCGTTTTATGCCTCGAAATTTACAGTGTTGCCATCGTAAAATGCGCATTTCAATATTCGATGACCATATAGAGTTTTATTAATATGGACTTTTCGAAGTAGAAATCGTACCGCTGGGAAATGTAAATGCTCGCAGCAGAACTTTTAAAATATGCCCTAGCATAAATTCAGAACAAAATTTTACCTAACAATATACTTAAACGGAATATTTTGATTTCGGTCTACAATTATGAAAAGAATCCATTGAATAATTCAATACTCCCTCCGCTCTATAGTCAATAGAGCATTTAATAGTGCTACACTCAAAAGTAAATGACACTTTCAAAATAAATATAGTAATGAAAGCAACGTCGAAGGAGGAAAAGAAACGAAACAGCGATAGTTAAACTAAAATATGGAGACAATGAAATTTCATGAAACAAGGATTAATACAAGTCAAACGAGAACCTTAAGCACAAAAGCTTGGATTTAATATACCTTTAGGGCTTTAAAAATTAATCCTTAGCTGTAAAAAAGTGAAATATGCACCCTCGGGTAATTGAAAAAGGATTCGTTAATCGAGTCCATATATTAATATTAAGGTGAAGAATAGAGGTGCAACATTTTATCTCGGCGATTACAGTCAAGGGTAATACTTATAAATATGTAATAAAACTTATTAAGCTGTAAATAAGGTGGTCATAAAGATAAAACAACTTCCACCTAACTTTCACTATAAATCCACAACTTTATAAATTAAGCTGCGTAAATGAGACTTTGTTAAAGTCAGATTAATGATCAGAATAAATGAAAATAAGACAAAATGATGGAGGAGAGAAAGAGGCTTAACAAAACGCAAGTTTCGTTGTGTAAACATATGCAGGGTAAGTTACGCCATGCGCAATTATAACGACTTAATAATAATAATATGGGAATATACTTAATATGATATGTAATTATTCCAACATCCCATCAGAAAACCTTTTTAAATTAAAATTTTAATTAGTTTCTGCAACTTTTAAAATATGCAGAACACAGAATTGATTTTTCCAACTTTCAGGGGCTTGTGGCGGAGTAGGCGAGATGTTAAACGAGTGCTTCCCTTTTTTCATTCAGGTAGATACAGTTTATGTTGATAACAAACTGACACACAACAATATGTAATACAGTGGTAAACAAGTTTTACTTTGGAAAAACATGAAATTTCGTTTTATTTACGTTTGCATGTCGAAAACAAACGAGGATCTGCCCGAACCAGCATATGTTTCTTGCCATCGTTATGTATTAAATTTTTCAATAGGGGGTCAAGTAGGTGCAGGCTTAAAAACCCAGGAAATCAAATCCCCTTACAAACAAGAGCAAGCGTGTTTGCCTCTGTGTGGCTCCGTTCGGGCAAAATTGTTGACAGCGGAATTAATAATTGCCACTTCTCGTGCCTCGGCAACCACCTTTAGATTAAAAGCGTTGATAAAATGCATTTACCAAACAATAACGTGTGATTTATGTTGAATTTTATATTGCGTCTTTAATTCCGACATGAAACATATATCAACGGTCTCAGCTCTAATATATTTTTAAGTAACGGATATATGGACCATTAGGAAAATAAAAACCCCTTAAAAGAATATCAGTGTGTAATGACGGTGGAAAAACTTTAATATCTGCCCCCTATTTGTTACACGAAATAAGTGTTTACAACAATTTTCCTTTTCTTTCATTCCATTTACTCGGAATGAATTCTTTTAATTATATAGCCGTCTGAGCTGCTATGGTAACTAATGTCAACTGCATTACGGAGTAGGTAATAAATAAGTTGCCCTTCTGGTTATATTGAAATACTTTTATGCATAGCGCCAGGTATATTTAATTCATTGCTAATAGGCTTTAAGAGCTTATTTAAATTTGAGTATTAAACTGAATTCAGATACATTCTATAGGTCAATTAAATAATTAATTTGATATTATTTTGATACATTGGCTAACCTAAGGAAAATAATATTTAACTTCGTAAATTATTTTCGCGTAACAAAATGAAAAGGATATGAAACTTTATCTAAATTAAAAAGGATTTTCAAAATGTTATGAAACAATTTTTTCTATCATTTTCCATCGTTGCATCATTTATCATCTGAGGCTGCAAAAGTAGAAAATGGTCGATTTGAAATGAATTGTGGTCGTCGAAAACGTAAACTTTCCCAAAATCTACCACTGAAAAGCTATACAATTTATGTAATTGAAACTAAACCTGTCAATCGGTTGTTTCATATGTCGTTAATTTTGGGTAGTGGAGAATTTATGGCGTTTCCCATACATGAACAGTTTCAGGTCGATTTCGTTTCTAATTTTCCGGTCAACGGATGCATCGAAGGACACACGGAGGCAGAAGCGGAAAAAATGGCAATAGATTGACCGCACAATTTGAGCATGCTAGTTGAAATTAGGGCCCTATATGAGGTTAGCGGTTGAATTCCCTTCAATTTCCATTAATTAGCACAGGCGCACGGGTCAATTTAATTTCCCATGCAATTTAAGTACGAAATAAATAGTATGAAAATATTCAGTTGACATGCCGTGTTCGTCATCTTAGAACTCCGCCTGAAAACACTCTAGAACATATCCATACTATTGATTTAAAAGGGTTTTGTAAAGTAAACTCTGTTTAATGTGTCATTAGTAATAGAGACAACAAAAACACTTACATACCTAATATTTCAATTATTAAAATACAATTGCAACTACAATATATAGTTTGGTTTGCATAAATGTACTGTTGAATTAAAATGAATCTTATTTTATGTCCACCTCAAAAGTAGTAGATATTGACAGAGTTAAAATAAGTTTGTCGGCACCAGGAAAAAAATTAATGATGTGTACCAGCTTTGTAATCAATTACTGGTTAAAATGTGGCGACGCAAACGTGAGAAAAGAAGAGGATTTTTGTAGCTAAACGCTATCCCATTGTTTAATCTTACTTGTTTGGGCACAGTATAAATTTCCGGCGAGATACTAATAATTTGCGACCTTTAAAATTCCTCTGTTCACCTGATACATATTCGACATCATACATTGTGTTTCGCAAAAAAGGAATTGGCCTTTTTTCGCGAAACGGAATAAAGTAATTACTTGGGCTATTTCTCGTTTTTCTGCTCGACCGGATCGGAATAAATATTCCCGTGAATCGTGTACAATAACTTACCCAAGTTGTACCTATAAATCGGTCATCTTGAATGCTCGCTCGGATGAAGCTCAATTTACAATAAGCGATTTTAAAGGATTGTAAAAGCTCACTCTTACGAGTTGTTTTCAAAGTTTGTATTATAATAAATATCTCAGCGTGGCTTACTTTAAACTTGTGATCAGTTATTGGTGAAATATTTTACTCTAAAATGTGGTATAGTAATCATATTAGCAATTTTACTATGATATTAATTCATAGAAACAATTTTTTAGATTAGCCGATCATTTCACCTATTTTACATGAAAATATACTTGTATAAATCTCAAGGTATTAGTACATAATACCAATCAATTATCAGCGAGCGCTGCTTTTGGAAACCGACAGACTAATGATCTTATAATTTTGTAGTAATATAGTTTATTTTATGACTTTTAAACAAATTTTGTGTAAAAAGAAGTGCGATGGCCGGGAATCGAACCCGGATCAACTGCTTGGAAGGCAACTATGCTGACCATTACACCACCATCGCACGTTTACTTGTGCGAACGGTGAAGAAATTTGCAATGTCTAGTGAGAGCAACAAGAAGTTACATTATACATGAACTCCAAAAACTCATAATTTAAACTAAATAATTCTTACAGGTCACTCATTAGTGGCACAAACATTTTCAAACAGTAGATAGATTTAAATCTATAGTTTAGACGCTCCAATTAAATTAAGCAGCCAACATAATCAAAACTAGAAAGCATACACTGTACTTGTAGCAACAGTACATAAAATATAATCGTTTATTTCCTTTAATTGATTTTGAGACATTATCCTCCATGGGAATTACTATGTAATAAATAGTATTGTTGTGACACTTAAATAATAATAAATCAAATTTATTTGTGACCCAATATATTGAAACGAAAACTTCCCTTCCCTATTTGATAAGCGATCTGATTTTCTCCAAAACATATATCGTGAATATTACAAAGCTCCAACGATCGAGAAGTATCTGTTCGTATGTGCTCCAAATAATTCTCGAACTCCAGATCCCGTATAAGTTCGACAATACCACGATCCCTAACGAATACTGTGAAGTAGTGGCAAATAGTTACAGTCCAACAGATTAGCAACATGGAAACTACAAATAAAATTATATCGATAGGCTGCAGCGTTTTATCACAGAATCGATATACAACAACAAAACCACCAAAAATAATATTGCAAACAGGCGCGTTGGTAACAGGAATTTAATTATTAAATTACAATTCTTGAAAATTTAATAATAATAATCTTTCATTTTATTCTTATGAAAATGTGTTTCTTGGTTAATAGTAATAATCTTCTAGTAATAATAAATTCCTTACAATTTATAATAATACTCAATTATGTAAATCTGACTCTAACGTTATTTAAGCTAAAATCCAGCTAGGTCTATCTCTTAAATGGAAATAAACGTTTTTTATACATACATATTTCTTCTCAAAAAAGAAGGGTTTGTCCTATAACAGCTCCGCCCGTAAGAGAAAAAATATCTTGCAAGGACAGGAATGTAAATAAGGCTTCTTTTCTTGGCAATATCATATTTTTTCACTTATCTAATTTATTTTAAATAACTTTGGGCGTCGTCCTTCATTCGTCCTTTTTTGGTGAAAAGCCATTTCTTTTGTGGAAAGTGTTTCCTTTAACCTTGGTTTTGTTTCTTATGTCAATTCCGAAGTCTGTACTGTACTCTTTAGTTCTTGCAGTTTATTTTTGTTGCATTTTATGCAACCTTTACTTTTTCATTTTCTTTTCACAACCAGAAGGGCTGCAGTGCTATCTTATCATCATTGCAAATGCCATCAACAAATAGAATAAGCCAGTATGAAAACCAAGAAGAGGTTGCTGCAGCATTATCACCTACAGCAATAATGAAAATGACAAAAATTTGCTGAAAAATAAATTAGTGCGACAACAAAAACATTCTGGTTCAACAACTCTAAGTAGAATCAGAAAATCGCTCTACCACAAAAAAAAATGGTGGTGTCTAGCACATTCTATTGTAAATAATTCATAATTTGTCGCAAACATCTATTTAGAAGTAATGTTCTTTATCTACACAACTACTGGTTGTGGTAAACTTATTTAAAACTGTTTAGCCATCAATCAAATTATGCAGTAAGTAGCTAGAAACTCAGCCGATCGATAGACGTCATTACTTCAGGATCTTAACATTGAAATATTTCGCAAGAAGAGTATTTTATTAAACCACATCCCCCATCACTCACAAAACTATAAATTATGAGTTCGTAAACAACCGATAAACATAGGTAAAAGCAGGGCAGCAGCGATCGTAATCGTAAATTAAAAATAATGCGATATAAAAGCTCTGAATGCACTAAATAATAAAATAGAATAAACAACAATTTTGAAACAACTTTTCTTAATTAACCATCAGAAGGAATTTTGATATAAAACGCCCTAAATCTTAATAAAGTCTATTTATTCAGCGTGGCAGTGGAAAAAATATTATATCCTAATATAAAAGGTTCACTCTGACGGCAGGTATAAATCTTTGTCTCGGCATAAAAAGAAATATAAGAAAAACGAGCTTAAAATGAAAATAAAACGAGGGCCCAATTCAAACAGAACGAATATAAATTGTCAGGGAACATATGGAAAGAAATCACTTCCCTCGTATAACTGAAATATGAAAATTCAATTATTCTTTTTCTATGTGTACGCAGATTAAAATACTGGGCTTATGCTATTCAATATTCTAGGCATTAAATATAAGAGGTAAGTCTGTTGTGATATTTATTTAGCACATTTCATAATGTACGAACTGCAGAACTTAAGCTTGCGGGATTGTATATATTGTGTATTATTATAAAATTTTTAATTAGTTTACCGCGATGTCCTTAAAAATCACATGATTATTTGTTCTCCTTTAAAGTGTATTTTGTAAATGCTGCAATTAATTCTTGCTACAATACCGAGTTGCAAATGCTGCACGAAAGTTAAAACGTGAAAATACGTTGTTTTTTACCTAGATATATCAACTTTTCACATAAAGTTCAATATCTTTGAGTTTATTGAGCATATTATTGCACTTTTATATATATACTCTGTAGATTCCTTGAATATAGGAGTAGAACGGGGACATATTATAATAAAAGTTTTCTCTTCGCGCAGTGGCGCAACTGAATATCAGTATGACCTGACATGTATTGCCCGTAATATTTTTTAAGCTAAAGTACATAGTTTTCTTAGTAAATTTTAAAACCCCTATTTTAAACTTTATATTCATTGACATAAACACTAATATGTAGCGAAAATTGATAAAAACGTAATAAAACCCTTGGCGATAAACTTTAACAATTGTAACAGTTTTCCCGGGATATTGATGTAAGAAATTCTCGGGGGAACAATAGACGTAGCTCTCACTGAGGAAAATATAACTGCAATGCGTGTTTTTCATGCACATATACTTTGTAATATCCATAAAATACATATTGCCATAAAAGTTACCCTTTGTTGTTCGTCCCCTCCCAACGAAAACTCGCCCCTTGCGGAATGGGGGTCGTACGAATTGACCCCTCCCAGGCCCAAATATCCCCGCATCCAACCCCTTGACCGTACGTTCATATATTCTCTTTTATCTCCGTGTGTTTTTATTAAACCAAACTAAATTTCGTAAAGTTTGTTTGGATTCATGTATTTAAATATTCATTTTTCAGCACATTTACATACATATGGGACAGAATGATATTCCGCGCATTTACTTTGAATTTTAAATTTCCATGTAATCATATTCCGAATTAAATCAGTTCATTTTGAAACTCCTGCGAAAGTCGATTCAGAACTAACTTTGATAATAAGATTGGAAAGTTTTCCTTCTCGATTTTTTATTGAATTATTAAAGTTCTGCGACCGGCTGTAATTGTAGTTTCTGATTATTTTCGGTTTACTGGCGAATTCTAGCAATTTCTTCTCTCCGCTAGGCTATTTCCTTCGTCTCAATTAATTTTCTACGTTATTAACTGCATAAATAAGTTTTTCTTGATGAAAACTTACATCAAGGAAATTCATAACTCTTCTTAACTTGGGTATAAAACTAATTTATATACGTTCTTCTCATCTTTAAATTATGCAAAGAAATATTTATATTGACTTTGTACAATTTTGTAATGGCGCAGTAGCTGGAATTATTGATTGGAGTGTGTGTGTGTGTCTGTGTGTGTTTGTTTAAAGCAGTGTGATGCCTGTTTTCAATAAGAAAACTAATTCCGTCTCTGGTCCAAATCTTCCGATAAATCTAAAATCCATTTTCAAGAGAATACTTACACTTTATTGTTGCCCATTCAGGTAAACGTATTTACGACGCACATATCTACGAAACATAATTCTAGAGTTGAAACTGTAAATATTTGAAATATTTACGACTGGAATAATGTAAAATATCTTGTGCATACATACATGTTATTGAAATTTCTGTTGCAAATGCCCACGATAAATCAGTGTGCAAGTTTGCTTTGAGCTCGCGGAAACTATGCAACTTGCATCTGTTAACACTCTATGCTCCAACCATTGATGCCTTCTATTTGTACTCGATTATGGGTTATTCAGTCCGATCCAATCCAGTCGAGTTGTCCAAAATTCCAGAGCTTAGAGCTGCTGCGTTCCATCCGTTAGGATATGTCACTAATTCACTATTCATGATACCTATATAAATAAATTAGTAATAAATTTTGATTATTTTATCACTGCATTAGCACTTGAAAATATGTACGCTACGTCGGTACACTCGTCTACAAATTAAATTTGCTTTAACAATTTAGAAAGCTAATTATATACTCTGAATGCTAAAATAATTTATACATTCAGTATTTGTGCTAGTTTTTAAGTTAATTTGTCTGCTTTTTATAGTAATCCATTCTTAGGTGTGAGACAAATGTTGACAATTAGCACAGAATATATCAACATGATTATACGGGAAGATCCTCACGGAGGAAAAGCATATAATGAGATTTTAATTTATTTTTAAGCTACTGGAAATTCTTCCGAATTATTGCCAGGCCCCTATTGAATGGTATAGAAATTGTATGGTTAGTTTCGTGACGAATGTGTCAAAATTTACCCTAAATTTACAATAAAATAAACTAGGGTCACACCTCAAATTTGCTGCACTGAATCCCACAACATATATGCGAATTATAATTCATATGTTAATAAAAAAAGACATGCTCAAGTTTGTTAAGAGTACCGGTCTTGAAATTATTGAACATTATAAAAGAATCACCTCAGAGCAAAGTACTGCAAGGACAACCCCTTAAAATAGCCGATTATCAAAACAGCATAACGGGACAATTTTTTTTTAGTAAAAGGTGAAACAGGTATTATATTTGAAATCCCAGCAAGCATCCACATAAATTGGAGGTAAAAACGAAATCCGTTGACACTAAGTAAAATTTACTTCCAATAACCAGTTGGTCTAAATGTTTAGTCCCTTGTCACCAAACTCAGAAATTTATAAATAATTATCGGCTGGACGCTCGTGTATAATGTTACCTGGGGCCATTGAAACTTAATACGAGTGAATTCGGGGAACGGAACGTACCGAAACAGAACACTGTCCCTCAAATTAGCGTGTATCGAACAAAATTATCTTGTATTACCAATCCAATGCATATACAAAGAGTGAGTTTTCACGTTGAATAAATTAACTCGGAGATTCCGAACAGGTGTAATGGGCGGAAAAAATTACAAATTAACAGTATTCATTGTTTATTTGGAATACGGGAATAAATATCACGAAACCAATTAAATATTTCCAGCTAATTAATCTTTTGACATATTAATTAACATTTCCAAAGTTAAACCAACAGCGTCGGTTATTTTGTAAATTTATTTTAAAATCAATGAATAAATAATGAAACGTAATTTTCTGCTGGTAGAAACTGTCCCACGGAGATGCCAAGCGCGTAATTAACATGCTTGTTTTTTCTTAATATATCTATCGTAGTAAGTTATTGATTGTAAAAATTAAGAAAAGCTAATTGCCAATAAGGCAGGATTAAATAAAACATAAATAAAATTGTTCTAATCGTTTTTTAAAGTCCTGGAGGTCCACTGAACCGTTCTTCGTCATGATCAAATCAAACGAATCCGTTTCCGCTCAGCTGGATCTTACATCTGGATGTCCCGTTTTATGCCGCGGAAACCCCACAGATCGGTCTAAATCTCATCAACATAATTGATAATACCATCCAGTCTACACACGCGTTTTACCACCACATAATAATAGACCCTATAGTTACACAAGGGGTTACAGTAAGTGCTTCACTAGCTTTGGGGTCGTTTGCCGACGGCATCAGCTGTGAACTTCCAACAGGTGGTTGAATTAAAGCCGTGTCGTGCAGGTCAGCTATGGTCCAGAGAGCCACCACGGAACGGCATCACATCGGCTTCGGTCGAACGGCGTCCATTCACGCACACAAACACACGCGCCCCTGGAAATGTCCGGCGGGACCGGAAAGTGAAAACCGCACGAAATCAACTAGTCCCAGTAATTCCACGTTTAGTCCTCGATACACTTCTGATACTGTCAAAGACATAAACAGATCGATGGACTCAGCACGTCTACCACTTATGTTTGTTGTGGGCTTATTTCTGTTTACTATTATTGGATTTGTCATGAAAATACCTGATGTTCCAATTAACAGCATCTCCTGAAGTATTTTAGCTTGTGTGGCCTCACCAATTGCAAGGACTTAATCTTTCAGGAGATTTCTGATGTTGGTCAGCACAGTTGCCTTCTAAGCAATTGATACGATTTCGATTACCAGCGCATTTTTCTCTGACCTATTTGATAACAAACACTTAATAAGAGAGCCACCCGCTACCCACTTAGTGGACTGTTGTATGTATATTGTTGTATTTGATGAGATTCATCATTTTATAGCTGAGAAGCACCAAACTATCCCTTGATTCCTAATCTTACTTTATAATTCTGGTAAATCCAACATTATGCACCATGAAGACAGTTCGTAGAATGGTTACATCTGCAATTTGATCGCCCACCATGGTATGTATAAACGCGTAAATACAATCATGCCCTTAGCTGTTCCAGAATGCATTTTCGTGTGTTCTGGTCTGTTTGCCGAGATAGCTCCAGTACCAATGAAGAATCTACATTCTTTTCTTTCAGTCTGTCCATCTACAGAAAACTGCTCCTAAGTAGTTATATATACAGGGTTGGGCACTCGATGTGTAGCGTATTCAAAAGGCCATAAATTCGGTTTAAAAAAATATTTTTATTTATTTTAAAGTACAGAATGTGTGAAAATAATCAACAATTCAGAATCAATTTATTTGGTTTCGATATGACCACCTTTTGCCTTGACTATGGCTTTGAGACGGTCAAAAAACGAAGCGCATGCTGCCAGAATGTGATTTGCTGGTATTTTGGCCCACTCACGGACAATGACTTTCTTCAGCATCTCGAGGCTGGTCTATTTTTTAACTCGGACGTTGCTCTCCAAAATGGCCCATAGAGAATAATCCATTGGATTCGCATCTGGCGAATTCGAGAGCCAGTGTATGGTCGAAATGAAGTTCGGAACATTGTTTTTCAGCCATTCTTGGTTTACTCGCGCTTTGTGAGACAGTGCCTAGTCTTGTTGAAACGGCCATGGTCTGCGACCGAAATTATTGCACAAGGCTTCAAAGCAGCCTCCAGAACGTTTTCTCGATAATATGACGCATTTACTTTGATATCAGGCTCAATGAAAACGATTGGAGAGCGCCCATCCACGGTTACAGCGGCCCAAACCGTTATTTGTGGCGGGTGCTGCTTTCTGGTGACTAACCTATGGCTAAAATTCTCGATTGAACGTTCGGTCAAGTAAACCCTATCGTTTTGAGAGTTTACAAATTGCTCAATTGGGAAATTTTTCTCGTCAGAAGACGATGTTCGGAAATTGACCGCTTTCGGCCAAACAAAGCAAGTCCTTCGCTCTCTCAAGTCTAACTTGTTGCTGCTTTGGTGTAAGATCATGCGCCTTTTGGAACTTGCAAGGCCTGACCTTGAGCTCATTTTTCAATATGAATCGGATGCTGTGATTGGATATTTTCAGTTCTGTAGCCATTTGATTGGCACTTCATCGTGGATTTCGCTCAAGTCGCTTCTTCACTTTTCGAACCATCTCAGATGACGTTGCAGTTTTTTGATAACCATCTCCATGGCGTTTTGCGATGCTACGAGTATCATTATAACGAGTTATGGTGCGATAAGCAAACATTTTATTCACTTCGAGGTGTTTGAGATCACGAACAATCGCTGATTGTGATTTTCCAGCTAAATATAAAGCAATGACACTATTACGTTTGAATTCCATCGCTTATAACTTTTTGTGCGTTCACTTTTGGAAAAATGCTTTTACACGCTTGTAAAAAATACTCAGAACTGTCGGATAGCAAATTTATAAAAAGCTGCTGGCATTGTGACAGCTGCGCAAAAGGTTAAAAATTAGTAACACTTCGAGTGTCCAACCCTATAGAGTACTGTAAGGCTTCAATTATTTCCCGCCTTTTGTTGCCCTTTCTCTTTATTGGTATTTAGTCCCAGCGTCTTGTTAACGGAAGGCTACATAGTTTTTCTATATTTTATCGTTTGCTCTTATAAGCTCTTTATTCTATAATGAAAATGGAGCTGGTCTTTCATCGGTTTTTAAGCACATATTTGTCATCTTTTTTGTCTATCTTATGTACTTTCCTAACTGCAGTTGTACTGATTTGTGTACAGCTTCGCTGCTTAACCCTAAACTAACACCATCCTAGCACTTGTTCATTTTTTCTGCTATGACATTCGCTGACACCTCAGGGTTGTTCAGTCCCTAAATAAAACCATAGATTAAGAGTTTTTGCGATATTGGATCGTCTTTCCTGTAGGTAGTACTGCTTTATCAATGAAAATTCGAAGCTATTCACTATTAGCAACCCGTTACAGAATCTATTAGGGGGACCGCAAATGTCGCTTTCTTAAGTTAAAGTCACACGAATACATTTTTAACACGTTTTTATTTTTAATCAAACAACCTCTTGCCATCTAGTATACAAATTTTCAATGCCGGAGCGGTAAAAATCAATCGGTTTTTCTGTAAACTATGTGGAAATAGCATTTTGGACATCATCACAATTTTCTAATTTTTTCCCCACTAAGACAATGTTGCAGTGATCGGTAATCCGAGAGTGCAATATCGGGCGAGTATGGTGGATGAGGCAGTAGCTCCCACCCCAATTCGTTAATTTTGTCTAAGGTCCGTTTTGCACAGTGCGGTCTTGCACTGTCGTGTTGCAGAATAACTCCTTTTCTGTTGACAATTGCTGGATAGTCTTCAATAAAAGACCGGCTTATTTGTTCCAGTCGTTCATAATAGACATCTGTGTAACAGTTTGTCCAAGTTTTACTTCAAAGTGAACAATTCCGCATGTTTTCCACCAATCACACAGAAGTGTCTTTTTGGGGTGTAAACCCGGCTTTGCAGTAGTTCGTGGTAATTCATTTCGGCTGAGCCACTGCCTTTTGCGTTTCGAATTGTCGTACAGGAGCCATTTTTCATCTCCAGTGATCAAGCGATCAAAAAACGGATCTGTACGATGCCGTTGACGCAATACGTTGCACGTGATGGACCGGTTGGCTTTATTCTGTTCGGATAGATTATAAGCAAATCTTTTCGGATGGTTGACCAAGGTTGGTTATGGCTGTTTCAAAGTTTCTCAATTGCTTAACATGGATTTGCTTCCACTTTTGCCTTTAGCACGTCGTTATTTAATATTGTTAGTCTTCCTGATGGGCGTCCGAGAGATCAAAATTGCCTGATCTGAACTTGGAGAACCATCTTTGGCATTTTCGCACGTCCAATGCGCTTGGATAAACATCGCAAATGTTTTTAGTTGCAGCAATTGCGGTATTACCCTTGCGAAACTCAAAAAGCATACAATGCCGGATATGCTCTTCTGGTATTTGACTGGCCATTTCACCCCAAATTGCAAAAATAGTCTAATACTTAATTATTCAGAAGCAAATATGATACAGTAACCTCAAAATCTCTTTGACATGCTTTCCAAGTACGTAATGAGCTACCAAATGACAATCAAATTTCGAAATGCGCAGAAACGACATTACTTTCCGGTTTAAATTTGCAATTGTCTCCTTTTATGGCTGCATGATAAGGTTGGTGCATTTTTGGTATTCAGTTTTGTCTATTTACCTACTCAAACTTCTTTACAGTGGCCGTTCTATGCGACAACCATATTTCGCAGTTTTTTATGTAATGCCTCCGTTAACGGTTACTTTTTGGCAATTCATCTGAGGCTTACTTTCATTTCGCCAAACATTTCTTCTAACGCTTTTTAAACTATTATTACAGCCTCTTTTTTAACGATGATAACATTGGGTCTCCAAAATTGCTTTTCTTGCAAAAGTTTCCTGTCATAGAAGGTTTCGATCATTTACTTATACTTCCAGGTGAATATTTTAACTTTCTTTAGCTTCTGGTTGCTGCTTTGCTTCTTCATATTTTATTGTAACATTTATATTGCTGCTTAATGACTTTATGCAGCGATTTCATATTGTTGTGTGTTATTGAACCAAAACGGTCTTTGTTGTTAGACTATTGAATAAAATTATTTACTTATCTCAATATTCCAGCCGGTTAAACTGCTGGTGCCGCTTCTTTTTGTTCTTTTAGTTGATGTTTACTAACTATTGATGGAATCGTCAATAAATAGCCAAAGCCACATCTGATAATTATGTAGCGTTTTAGATTCTATGTGCATTTTGTTATATTTAAAATGATTTATTTCAAGATTATTGATTCCGAGACTGTCTTTTTACTGAACTGTTGCTAGATAGTGGACATTTCATCGCAGAGCACTAGGGATGAAATTTGAATGGATGACTTTAGAGTGCTGAAACTTGCGAACGATCTTTATGTACATTCTGAAGCAGATCGGGTCGACTGTCGACCAGAGGATTGAGAATAGATTACAGCTGCACATTAAATAATTCAAAAAAATCCTATATTATTTAAACCAAAAACTTGTGCCTTAGTGAATTTGTTTAGATTTTTGTTTGCCAAATGAGCACTCTTTCTTTAGTACATGTGGTCATAAAATACAATATTTTTAATTAAAATAAATTAAAGGAGTAAACTGGCGTTGTTTCATATTCAGAGAACGTAAGCAAATTTTCTGTTTGTTGCATATAGTTGAGCTTAATTTAATGGAAGCAACTAATATAAAGTTTTTGACCTTCAACCGTTTGTTAATTGTGTGTATTATTAAGACCTAGTGACCTGCAATAATTATTTACCTTAGCTTAATATGTTGCATAGATAATTTACGCTGATATTTAATATTATGATGCCTTGTCTTGTTTTCATTAGAAACTGCAAATTTCTTCACCGTTTTGCAGAAGTGAATGTGCGATGGTGGTGTAATGGTCAGCATAGTTGCCTTCCAAGCAGTTGATCCGGGTTCGATTCCCGGCCATCGCACTTTTTTATAATAGTGATACATAAATGATATAAAGTATAATAATTAGCCTTTATAACTTTTAGATTCATTAACAACTGTCTATGTTTTATTTAATTAACGTAGGTGTACGAAACTCTACCTGCAAATCCCGGTGTAAATTTTATGTTTAAAACTTAGTCTGAAATATACAGCCTGATACCCTAGAACCTCAATAGATTCACAATTAAATATAGTCTTGATTGCAATCATAACTAACCGCAGAACATTGAAGCTGAATTTTATAAATTAAATGACATTACAAATAAAATATCTTAGATAGTTCATTTATTTCTTGTTAGATGGTTATAAGGGTTATTGAGAAACTACTGAACGAAATTCTAACAAAATCTTCAATATTATAAACGGATCTAAAAATAGGTATTTATTGAATAAATTATAACACTCAATTTAAGTTCCATATTTATTATTTACCATATATTTATCATCACCAAAGTTGCAAGCATGCACCATGTTATGCTAAAATTTATCTATAGCGGTCTCAAGCCTACAAAACTTATTCGTCAGGGCTTTTACTTGTACGAGCTATTTTGTTTCTGAAATATTTATCAAACTCTATCTTGTTAAAGTACAAACATTTAAAAAAAATCACATTAGATTTTTCGTTGCATACAATCAGTATCCAATTGGTGTAGAAAATTGTTTGTTTTTATACCACCAAAGTAGGGTGAAATGTTGACGGAGAAGTAACAAACAATCAGTATTTGTTGCTAACTATTTTCTATTTTGCCTAGTAAATGTGCGATGGTGGTGTAATGGTCAGCATAGTTGCCTTCCAAGCAGTTGATCCGGGTTCGATTCCCGGCCATCGCACTTCCCTTTTTCTATGTTTTTTGTTAAAAAAACATGTAATTTATATCGTAAGCAACAGCGATAGTAAAAAGTACACAGGCTAAAGTATTTGCACCCTAACGGAAAATATTCAACATTCCTTAATTGTAAATATATATTTGATACATTACGAAATTGTTTCTTCAAGCAATTTTTGTATTTATTTTTATCATTTCACACATATACATTTTGTATGATTGTGTTTTTGCAGGATATAGATTTCTATTGCTATAGCAATGATGATGGGTGTTTTAGTTGTACCAAAATGTAAATTTTTGAACCAGAACCTATTTCGCTGGAAATCTGACTTTTTATTCCTAAGAAATCAAACTTTCAGACGCAATTTTCAATTTTGTATCACTCAAAATTCTTTCTCAGGTCTCCAAAACTGACCGCTTTTTTTATAGCCGCATTCAATTTATCAAACTCGTTAAAAAAATGCTCGTATTAATAATTTGACTTCAGTTAAGTAGTACATTGCAACTCAGTTCATCAAATAGGGTGAGATGAATAGTTTCTCACAAGATCCGATGACTGTCTTTCAGTCATATTGTCTGGAACTCCAAATGCTGTGCTTCAAGACAACTCAATAATTTTTTGTGTTCCTCAGCAGCCAAATGTTGGTCGCCAAGTTGGTTTGCAATTGCTCCGGCGAGTTTCTCTCCAACATGGACCACCAAAATTTCGTTACCAATCTAAGAGGGCCGCCCAGGTTGACAATCATTTTTGAGGATGGTTCTGCGGAACGAAATTTGCCACACTATCGTTAGAAGGCTTAAACATTTACAACTTCATTTCCTAAGGTCTAGCGCTTCATCACTTTTTAACAGCTTCAGATCTGTCGTTCAGGAATACATATTATATCCAACGTCTTAAATACACTATACCAATCTTATTCGGTCTCTTCAGCGCTAATAAGTGATGGAGGGTAGAATATGTCCATCCCGCGTGGCTTTCGCTTTATAATAATACCCCCATATGACTCATTCAACTTGCCTGTGTTGATCTGACAAGTAAAACAACCTACAAGCAGTAAAATACTTTCCCGCCAAGTTAAAATTTGCCAAAGTAAACCTACCTAAATAAGTAGAATTTCGAGTTAGTTGCATTAAAAAAAATATTTGCAATTTTTTTCTTATTAACTTAATAATGTATACTCTAGATGAAAAAAAGTATATCTATAGTTAAAACTGCTGAATATGTAAATCTGGTTAAAAACTCAGTATTATCTTTATGATAACAGATAAATATATATAGATAAATTGGCGTTTGCGCAATATTGTTTAAACATAGAATGCGATGGTGGTGTAATGGTCAGCATAGTTGCCTTCCAAGCAGTTGATCCGGGTTCGATTCCCGGCCACCGCACTCTTTTTATATTATATATATTTTATAAAAAAGTTAATACAAATAGATGCATTATTCTACTAAACTTTGGTCTGTTGAATCGTTAATAACCGACATATAATTTATCATACATCGTACATGACCATATATTTACATCTACTTAAAATAACTGTAAACTCTACTTACAATACAAATTGCGAAGTAAATAGCATGTCGTCTACAGAACAATATATAATTATGTATATAATACGTGATTTTAAACTTTGTAGTTATTAAGCGATATTTACGGTTTGAATATCTAAACAGAAAGGATCATAAAATTAAAACACTTTAAATAGTATTGAAAAGTATACTTTTTCATTTCACATTATAACGTGGGGTAATTTGTAGACATTATTGCCTTCTATAAATCATCAAAGACTAAATCTGGGGTATTATTCTTAAATCGAAGAAATACTGTAAGTTATTAAATGTTAAAAATGAAATGTGTTAGTATACCTGCTAATATTGTTTATATAACAATATTTCGTTTTATGTTGCATTTTGTTCATTAATAATCGATGTATTAGATTTCGCAATAAACTAAATATAAATGTTTATGAAGTCAAAATTGAAACATGACCACTTTTTGTGTAATAATCACTTATAGATGGGACTGGCAAAAGTCTAGCTACTGATATCACCCAGTGAGCATTACCTCAAGTGATGTTTTTGAGATGCCAAACTATATATTCCATAAACAATCTAAATTTTGTGCATTATTTAATATTTGTTTAACATAATGTGCGATGGTGGTGTAATGGTCAGCATAGTTGCCTTCCAAGCAGTTGATCCGGGTTCGATTCCCGGCCATCGCACTTCTTTTTTTCTATTAAATAAATGTATTTATTATTAACAACTTGCCACTAATAAATTTTTTTGCTTCAACTTTTTAACCGGCAGTTTTTCAATTTATTTCTACAAAAACAGTTGAGAAGAGTATAAATAAATGGGAAAAAATACATGAGTGTAACAAAAATGTAAATTTATTTTTTTAATTGTAATACAGTTTATTCTAGATTATAGTAAGTCAATTCATTTTCGCTAGGACTTCGCTTAATAAGGCCCGTTGTACCATTATTACTGCTTGTTGCTGTAGTGTCTGTCATATTTTCTTGTACTAACTGCAGGATTTGTATACGGAAATGAATTTTCTTTTTGGCATCCATGGCTTGTACGTAAGGGAGTATACTGTTGAAGAAGGCAACATCATCATTCTTCTGCCGCTCTTCTATCCGTTTCAACAAATCCAACTTCTTTCTCTTAACTTCTACTAAAGCTTCCGTGGCGTCATCGTATTTTCTTTGGCGTTTCATCTTTGGCATGTACTTGGTAGACTGAGAAATTGATTGAGGGGTGGAACTTCTTGAAGCACCTGATAAGTTAACATTTACAAACGAAGAGGCTTCTGTTATGTCTTCTTCGCCGAGAGTGTAATCGCACTTTAAGTTGCCATCTTCTGTCAATTCCGTTTCCGGAGAGAAATTCTGTAGAGTTCTGCGTCCCTCAAATTGGTCCTTTAGAAAAAGCAAGCGGTCATAATATGGCCAATCGCAAGTCTCTTGGTTCGGCGACAGCGCTAAATGCTTCTTTAAAAATGTCTCCCGCAGACGTTTCCATTGCCCCTTGACTAAAGCAGCTGCAACAAAATATTAAATTAGTAATACGGTAGACTGTAGGAATCAAACGTGTGAAATATTAAATGTGTTATTTTTAAACGAGTATACTTACTTGAGGAATCCAATTGCTCTGCTACTTCTTTCCATAATTTCGTAAGGATGTACCCGTTGTGGTGATTTTTATCAGAGTTATTCCATATAGGAGCTCTAATAAAAACTTCGTTTATCAGTTTTATTTTATCCATTTCTGTGAACAAAACTAGAACAGTTAAAATACGTTGAGAGGCAATGCAATGGTTCGTTTTGCTGGCTTGGCTTCGTATAGCAACGGTTACGCCTCGAACAAAGCGTCGGCTTCCCATATACAAACTGAGGTACCAAGGTCGATCGGGGGCCAGGCAGGAGTAACGGCTATGCTGCCAAGCCAGGCGGAGTTGCCAAGCTTCCTAGCTCGCGCAAGTCTACCCTGCAACAGCTGTATGTAGTTACCTATTCCTTTATATACCGTATGTATATTAACAGTTTATAACTGAAGCTGCCGTCCTATCATTACAACGATTTCTTTAAGCAGGACGTTAGATTTTATCCGTTGACTAGAACTAGTGAATATTTTCACTTTTATCCCCGATTGAATAAAAATAAGTTTATTTGATTAGGGATCGAATTGCACCGCTCAGTGCGGCGTACATGGCGTGTTGCCTATAAGAGAGTCCAAATAAACGTGGTTCTATGGATGTTGAAACTGCTTTTGTAAGGTTTGATAATGGAAATGCCTTAAATAAATGCAAATGAATATTGACGGATTTGAATTATTCCTAATGCGATACAACTAACTTGCAATGCCCGTAATTTCAACTTCCCGCTGCTATACATGCTTTTGTAATGCGCATCACTTGTAATAAACGTCGAAAATTTCCCGTTGATAACAACAAGCTACTTACATGAATGTAAAACCATTATTTATTTTGTTTGAAAAAACATTACGGTAAGTGCCTAACTTTGTTACAATGCTGTTCTTATATTAAAATCTAGAAAGTATTTTAATAGGCCAATCAATCATTGTAATTGTTGTTTCATGCTCTTGCCATTGCAAGTGAGTCGAGGCTCAGATGCAACATCAAAGTTCTTAATTATAGAAAAAGCGGTTTGATTTTTCTACCCGACTTATACCTTGTCTCCACTACTAATTACACGGATTTATCAATGTAGAACAGGAAATGTTGCTTATCTTTTAATTTGCGAAGTAATCACCCAGTAAAGTATGGTTTTCATCCAGTTCATAACAAGTTGCTTTTCTCTAATTCAGCTTGATACCTTGCTTAAGTCACTGTCTTTAAATTGTGTATTAAAGCAGCGGTTTTGTCTCAGCTCTAGTGCGAAATAACTTCGGCTGAAAAGTTCGTAAGATACGCGGCACCACTAATCCATATGATTTTTAAAAATTACCAACGTTCTTACAATATCTGTCAAACTTTCAGAACAGTTCGATCATTACTTAACAAATTTCAGTGTATTTAGTAACGCTATTTTTATAATGTTGAAGACAATAGATTCAAAGCAATTTCATGTGTTGATTAATCATTAGTTCTTGATGCGTAAAATCGTCACGCAATCCAAAGATTGGCTTATTAAACATTGTTTCCGGCTTATAGGACCAACATTTTTTTAACTCGACAAACCAAACTGTTCTGTTGGAGTGTGGAGTGTGTCTTAGGAGTGATGGACAATGGAACAACTTGCCTGTTTGTTTTGCTTCCTTTAACCGTAGATGAGGAGTTTTTGCGATGCTGGATCGTCTTGCCTGTTGGTAGTACTGTTTCCTCAATGAAAATTCGTAGCTACACACAATCCTTAGGGACCCGTAACAGAATTTAGCTTCCAGTCTTTGTACCAAATGGACAAAGCTAGTTCCACTGATTTTTAAATCTGCAATTGCCTCATTTTATGGTTGTACAATTAAGTTGGCGCATTTTTGTTATTCATTTTAGTCTATTTACCTGCTTAAACTTCTTTACGGTGGCCGTTCTATGCGACCATCGTATTTCGCAGTTTTTTTATGTAATGCCTCCGTTAAGGGTTACTTTTTGGCTATTCATCTGATGATTACTTTCATTTCGCCCATAATTTCTTCTATCGCTTTTAAAACTATTATTCTAGCCTCTTTTTAACGACGATAACCTTGGATCTCCAAAATTGCTTTTATTGCAAAAGTTTCCCTGTCATAGGAGGTTTCGATCATTTACTTACCCTTCTGGGTGAATATTTTAACTTTCTTTAGCTTCTGGCTGCTGTTTTGCTTCTTCATATTTTATTGTAACATTTATATTGCTGCTTAGTGACTTTATGCAGCGATTTCATATTGTTGTGTGTTATTGAACCAAAACGGTCTTTGTTGTTAGACTAATTTGAATAAAATTATTTACTTATCCCAATATTCCAGCCGGTTAAACTGCTTTTACCAAGTATTGATGGAATCGTCAATAAATAGCCAAAGCCTCATCTGATACTTATGTAGCGTTTTCGATTCTTTGTGCATTTTGTTATATTTAGAATGATTTATTTAAAGATTATTGACTCCGAGACTGTCTTTTTACTGAACTATTGCTAGATAGTGGACATTTCATAGCAGAGCAATAGGGATGAAATTTAAATGGATGACTTTAGAGTGCTGAAACTTGCGAACGACCTTTATGTACATTCTGAAGCAGATTGGGTCGACTATTGACCAGAGGATTGAGAATATATTACAGCTGCACATTAAACAATTCAAAATAATCCTATATTATTTAAACCAAAAATTTGTGTCTTAGTGAATTTGTTTAGATTTTTGTTTGCCAAATGAGCAGTCTTTCTTTCGTTCATGTGTTAATAAAATACAATATTTTTAACTAAAATTAATTAAAGGAGAAAACTGGCTTTATTTCATATTCATAAAAAATAAGCTAATTTTCTGTTTGTTGCATATAGTTGAGCTTAATTTAATGCAAACTAAAATAAAGTGTTTTGACCTTCAACCGTTTGTTAATTGTCTGTATTATTAAGGACTAGTGACCTGCAATAATTATTTACTTTAGCTTAAGCTGTTGCATAGATAATTTACGCTGATATTTAATATTATGATTCCTTGTCTTGCTTTCATTTGAAACTGCAAATTTCTTCTCCGTTTGCAGAAGTGAATGTGCGATGGTGGTGTAATGGTCAGCATAGTTGCCTTCCAAGCAGTTGATCCGGGTTCGATTCCCGGCCATCGCACTTTTTTGTGATAGTGATACATAAATGATATAAAGTTTCATAATTAGCGTTTATAACTTCTTACTATATCTGTCAAACTTTCAAAACAGTTCGATCGTTAGTTAACAAGTTGCAGTGGATTTAGTGACGCTATTCTTGTAAAGTTGAAGACAATAGATTCAAAGCAATTGTATGTGTTGATTAATCATTACTTCTTGATGGGAAAAATCGTCACGCAATCCAAAGATTGGCTTGATAAGCATTGTTTCACATCCGGCTTAAAGGACCAAAATGTTTTTTTTTGCTCGAAAAACCAAACTGTTCTTGTGAACTGTATCTTAGGGGTGATGGACAATGAAAAAACTTGCCTGTTTGCTTTGCTTCTCTACTGCTTGAGGTCCGGATACAGAAAAGCCACAGATTTGGTCCAGACTCCGAGACTTGACTTCCTACCACCAGGCTAAGTCGATCGAACCAAGCGCATGCGCCTCCAAAGAGGCCTTAACGCACAAATAAAATCAAATAAGTATAATTCGAACTCTGCTCAACTGCTCAATCGTCACAATTGTTAGAGAAATGGTCGTAGACACCGATGATACCGAAAGCTTTGACCGTCTAAAAAAGATGATGATCAAAAAAGTACACAAAATCGTATTGGTAAATTATTAAGTAACAGTGCACGAGATAACTGACACCTGAACAACATGATAGGAGCGTGCTAAATGCATTTTGTATGACATTTGTTCATGTAAAATGTATTTTCGAAATGGGTGCCGCGTTTACTCACAGTAAACCAAAAACAACAAAATGTCTATGATTCTGAGAGCTGTTTGAAGCTGTTTCGGCAAGATTGAAAGATGTTTTTGCGTTAGTGTGTAACAATAGACGAAATTTGGATTCACCACAACACTCCAGAGTCATATCGTCAGTTAGTTGAGTAGACAGGAGCCGGCGAACCTCGTCCAAAGCGGCCAAAAACGCAACAAGCAGTTAGTAAGAATATGTGTCCGTAATTTCGGATGCACGTGGAATTTAGTTGACCGAGTAACTTCAAAACGACATAAATAGCAACGCGACATGGCCCAACTGGGACGTTTGTAGAAGAACAGTTTGAAAAAACGCCACCCTATGGAGAAGAAAGAAGTGTCCTTTCACAAAGACAATGAGCCGTGTCAAACTGCATGTACTTCACTTACAATTTTTAAAGACCCGCCCTATATACCAGGTTTAACCCCCAGCAACTTTTTTTCGGGCACAGACCTCAAAAATGCTCTCGAGGGAAGAGATTTGGCTGGAATGAAGGGATGACTTCCGAAACAGAAACTTATTTTTAAACAAATGATAAATCGTTCTGCAAGAACAGTTTCGAAATGCTAGAGAAGATTTGGAATGATCACTTTTGAAGGAGACTATGTGGTAAATAAAGTAGAATTATGCGAAAAAGTTCTTGTTTAATTGGTTATTCTACGAACTTTTCAGCCCATGCTTTTTCTTATAACGAAATAATGAACCCCGAAAAATATGCCTTACATCCGACTCTCACCTAATCCTGTTTGATTACCTTCTAAAGTAACTATTTTCTTGTATTTATGTTGCCGGTTTGTCTCAGCTCTAGTAAGAAAGAAATTGGCTTACTTTGAAGCTCTAAGACTTTGTTTTAATTGAATCTCACTTTTACTCTCATATCTCCAAACATAGATAACGATGCTGCAATGAGATTGCATGACATCACTTTGATGTTAACCCATTGCAACGATTTGAAAAGTATTGTACTTATTATTTAGATCGAATTGTGACGGAACTGAACTTTTACAACACAAACTAAAAGCACAATTCTAAAAAGCAATAACTATGCTAAATGCTAAATCGTATGAATTAACTGTATTTATTTTTACCGTGGACTTCAAGAGGTCTAAACTCAATATTAACCTACGAACTACAAACAGTTTTACTATCGCTATGATCTAAGTAATAATAAATTTAGTCAAGTGCCCACTGTCTGAAAATATAAATACTTTAGGGCAACCAAACCTATCCTCGTTCTATTTAGGAACAAGGCTAAAATCGTAACTTTTCGTGACGTCACATTATTTACAATGACGTCGTTTTATTATGGCGGTTATCGACGAAAGATGGTAATGGCTTTGAAACATGAACAACAAAAACTATAAACTCCAATAATAATCTTTTCTTCAGATTACTATCGTCGTTTTATTACAAACGAATAGCTCTGGAGGCGATAATTAAAGTTAATTTATTTCAGAATAAATTTTTGAAAAATATGAACCTCGTGCATTACATAAGTTGACACGGAAGACCCGAGAAAAACCTCAACTTCTATCAGAGGTGCGTGTAAACAGCAATTTTTATCACTGTACGCCAAGGATTGGAATCCGGAAACGACGTTTTAAATCAATAGGAACGATTTGCGAGGCGAAATGCCCTACTAAACCCGCATAGTAGTCGTAGTAGTAGGTTTGGTGTAGAGTTCCACACACGACCATTACAACCACAAACTCTTTAACTGAAGACTACATACACGCGCTCAAATGTAACAGGTGGCGATGGATCAACCCGGGATCTAAGATATCTATAGCTTGCGAGGGGTACAGAGGGGACTTACCACCTGACACCGTCGATGGCCCAAGGGGACAAGCTATCGTACACCTGTCACGCTCCCTGTTCATCTACCTGTCTCAAAAGCCCCAATCAACACCCAAACAAAGCTCCATGTAGAAAGTCAGTTCGCGATTTTATTTAACACCTATAAGGCTGAGGATTTACATGGATTTCTGAAGTTCGCGTGCTGCCTTTTGGTGCACTATATGCACGATTGTAAGGAATCATTTACTTGACGAAATTTATATAACTTCTGTGATATTACTGTTACATTTCTTAGATGTCTCTTATATACATCGCATTTATATTGTTAGGCTTGCCATGGCACATGACGTTTTGATGAGGAAAGGAATAAGGTTTCAGTGAACTAAAATGTTATCAGATGAAAGATGTCGTGTAGATAAGCACCTCCCAGATCTTCTTGCAAACTTCAACAGAAGACGGAAATATACAAAAGACAATTTTCACCAGCTTGGATTACGCTCTAGTTAAGAAACATATTGCACAATGCTGATGAAATAAATAAATAACTTAAAAAGCAAGCTTTTATTACAAGACTATTGGACCGTATCCAGTAGATAATTTCTGACAATTGTTATTTACGCAATAACTTTCAAAATGAAGATGTAACTACAAAAGCCATGTAATGTATAGCTTTATTGGCATTTATAGCATCAGAGCATGTAAGGAAATAACCTTTATATACCAAGTTTCAAGTAACATTTATTACAATATTATTTCTAGTAACGGAAAACTTGAAGCAGTTATTCAATTAAGCTAAAATTACACGTGCGATTTATGAGTGATGTCTGGAAGTATGTACGAACCACTAAACGTAAAATTCATCGCATGTGATAAGCCACTAAATTGTAATATCATGTCAGGATTTACATTAACCTATCTGCGATATAATTATTTTCTTCTCGAAGTAAAAAGTAAGTGGATCAAGGAGTGCAGTTTAATAATGCTGCGTTGTAGTGGGACTTGGTTACAATAACGACCAGATGTAGGGCACGATATTTAGATTACAAATTATTCAATCAAAGCTGATTAAAACCAATTATTGAGAAATCGCCTTCGAGAAACATCGGCTTTAAAAAAACGTTGAGCTTTCAAAATCTATCTGCGACGAAAAATCCATCGCCAGGTCTATTGTACACAAGCTACGAAAAAAGTAATTCGCAAAGTAGCAAAAAACTAATTTTCAAACTAAGTAAATATTAGTTTTTATTAATTCCGGTTTTAAGCCCGGCATAATGCAAACTTAATTCATAATTAGAATGAAGGAGAAGTTTAGGAAAGGGGAGTAGGTATCCGCATAATAAAAAGAGTTTAGGAATTACAATTTCAATTTAATTTTCAAACCTGTATTGTAAAAGCACGGCTGCAATTTCTCGGATATAATATTTTTAATAACTCAATTTTATGGCAGCGCACAACAGGAATAAAACTGATGGATTATCGTCGAAAGTAAATTACTTTCAGGCCGTATTAATAAAGTAAACATTTCAATAAGAATAGGGGTAAAGTCCTCTCTTGTTGAGCAATAAAAGCTTTTCAAAGTGGGTGATACAAAGGACTACTTGAAAGCTAATACTGGAGAGTATCCTCCCACGTCTGTTATTTGGGCAAAGCTTTGCTAATATAAAGGGAATTATAGATTTAGATCGCTTTCCTCTCCAGCAGCATATTTCCTACTACTGCTCTTTTCACATAGATTTTGATAAAATATGAAACGAGGAAAATATTCGAAGTTTAGGCGGACTTGGATACATTTGGATTTTCCTCGTAGAATTTAATAGCTACGTAGAATTTTCGTCTAGACTTATGAAAGTTGTAATCAGGAAAATTACGGGAATTTTAAAAAGATGGAAATTCAGATTTCCGTATTTTACGTAGAATTTCGCGTCTTTCGTTGTTCGGATAAACAACATTAGAGGTGGAGACGGAGAAAGAGGTTCCTTCCAAGTGGCTCAGGATCGTGACCAACGCATGAAGAGGTCTAAGCGGAATACAATGGTTGTTCATGACCTCCCCAGATGTGTCCGATACCGTGATTTGTAGGTCTGGATCCGATCCAATCTCACAATTAAATGTCATGTCGTACAAGGACTGCTGTTAGTGTGGCTGCTGCGCACTCTCCTGCCTATTTGTAAGTTGTTCCGTTGAAGATTAGATAAGACCTATTGCCTTTTCATTACTGGTCAGATATGTTTAATTTGCTGACAATTAAAAATAAATTGACGTTCAATAAATTCTTTCGCTTCTGCTTCATATGGTTAATCCTGGACATAAATAGAATAAAAGTAGATTTAGTTCTAAAATGTATTAAGCAACGGCAAAGGCGTTATAATAAAGACAAGCAACTTTAATAGGGTACTTAACACGTGCAAAATGCGTGTGACTACACCACAGTAACTCTGCACGTGCACGAGTCATGGTGTGAGAAAATGTCGTAAAATAAAGCTCTTTAAATGCCAGGTGCCAAGCCACAACTTTTCATGATTTAAAAACAATTACAAAGTTACCCCTGCGATCGCATATTATGTTATAAGTCTGCAATGCTGCTGACATATCCAATCAGTTCTCGTCTAGCTTATAGAGTTTTCCATATTTCATTAGTTAGATCTGGGTACTTTTGCGACTTGAAACCGAGTCACGTAAGAAAATCGAAAAGTAAAACAGATAAAAACTATTTATTGTCAAATATAACAATCGAATCCGGTCCCCAGTTTTCTCAAGATATTCTCTAAACGTAAACGCAAAACTAACTTTAGTTTCAACTGCAAACAAAATCTAACAAATCGCATTTACAAAGTTTCCTATACCCTTATTTTTCTCAATATCTCCGCCCGTCTGGCCGCGCCCGTCCCCACCCCCCGTCCTTTGATCCCGACGAACTCTTTTGTTGGCTCGTTTTACGATGTCATTCAGGGGAAATGAAATTTTCTTCATAGCTGTCAGGTAAATCAAAAAATGTCCATAAGATCCGAAATAACTTTATGGCTTATATATGTTTTTCTTCCAACATTATTGCTACAAATTTTTATTTCGCCTTCTTTCCGTTATTATGCTCGTAAATCGCAATTACATTACGACCGTTCGCTCCCAGACTTTACCAGGATGCCGAAGAGTGCCGCTCCGTTTTCCACTAGGTACTTATACTCACGCATCTAAGATTACTCAACCGGAATTTACAGTGGTTAGTTTTTATTAGGTGATAAGTTTGATGCTAAATTACTTAAAATTATATTGCATTTTTACAATGCGATTCGAATTTTTCGTACTCACTAATTTATTTGCAATTAAATTCGCTTCCATTTTAAAATACTGCAATAAGCACTTTGTGAATGGTATTGCTGATTGCAGTCAATTATTTTTAATCGTATATTAATAACTTGTATACACACACATTTGTAATGCAATATCACGAAAGGTTTTTTTTATTGCGCCTGTTTGGAAATTAAAGTAGCGTAGTTCAAAATGAAAATTAATCCGACCTAACAAAATGATGATTTTAAAAATTAAAAGTATATCTATGCCAAAAACTTGCAGTGAGGCAGTGTTTCATTTTAAGTCCCCTTTGGAGGTTGTGTGTCCTAAGATATCAAAACAGAACATCTATACCACACCGCACAAAAAATACTTTTTAGCGTGTTTTATATGTTTGTAATTTTATGATTTAAACCCTACTTGGTTGCTTAATATGTTTATTATCTTAACAGATTCGCGTCATTTATATGAATCGTCAGAAGGGGCGTTTATTTTTAGATTCTAGAAGATCTACACCAAAGCATTGGAAATTTGTTTCAGAAAATTCCCAACCTTAATTTTATCTCCAAGAAGAGTGAAACAGTTAGTAGCATCAGCAACGGTAATTCGACAAATGCATTTATTTGACTGGATACTTTTTATAACATAGCCATGTTACTTTACATTTTTCCACAACTGCTTACGTTTTATTAGCAACTTTAGACTAAAAAATATTTTTCGCAAAATGATGCGTCTCGGCAGTCATTTTCCAAATAAACCTCTGATATTATTAGGTCTCCATATAGGCAGAATGAAAACCTGACTGAAGAATTGTAACTATTAAAACTTTTTAGAAGATCAAAGAAAGAAGATTGAAAATTCAATGGGCTAACTTAAGTATTCTTCTATCTGAATCGCAGATTTATGTAGTAGATGCAACCGCAATTAATATTGGTATTAGTAATAATAGTAATACTAATTCTTAAGATATAACCTGTATTTCTTTGAGACCCTTTATTGCTTTCTTTTGACGCGCATGAAATTCTTTAAAAAATATGTAAATCTTTGTATTCTAACAGTATAGAAAAAACTGAAAATCTGGATGGATTACCAGAGAAATACTTTTTCCATCCAAAGGGCAGATATTTATAATATATATATATATATATATATATATATATATATATATATGCTGTGATCTTTTTGGCAAAAAGCATATTGATGGTCTTTTTGATAAATTCAACATTTCATAAATCAAACTAAAAGTAATTTAGCTGAGTTCATTGTCAAAATCTACATTTTGGCACAAGGATTACTAAAACCTTAGTTAACAGTCACAAACTTTTAAATAAATTCAAAATATACTCTTCACTATCGACGATCAGTTCATTGAAATCGCAGCAAAAGTCCTTAACTATTAGTTTTGTTTACTGTTTGTAGTGTATTTGAGTTCTGACAACATTTCTGTGACGGTACCACTTTTAAAGCTCAACATTTCATTACCTGAAAGCGAACCTTACATCAATCTGGTACCGTCACTGTTATTTGAAAATTGGTTGATACTTGCGATGTATGAGTTATAGCTAAAGCAAAAATTCTTTTTAATAAAACATTGTTTTTCTTTTCAATCATAGACTTTAGTCAACTTGGAACATTGCCTCGCTGGAAATCCAAGACATTTGAAAAACATAACATAATACTTGAAAACAAAACTTATTTTATATGAATATATTTTTCAACTTTGACTTAAGAGGAGCGATACATGTAATCGCCTGAAATTTGACCGTTTTCGAAAAGCTTATTTAAAAGGGAAGGAATAAATAAATAATTTTTAAATTTAGTACGTTTATTCATTATACATATATTAGAATTCATGAATTAAATTATTACTATTATATTTATTAAAAATGGCCGTCCTAGTAATTAATCTCTTGAGACCTTCCCGGCGAAAGGTTTCAATCGGCGGGATTTTTAGCTTCTGTTACAGCAATCTAAAATGAAAAATTTTGATTTGCGCGTGTTTATAAATTATTTATCTTCTAGTTGAAAAAATACAAAAATCGTAAATAAGCCCGCCACGGAAAAAAAATTGATGTTTCATCCCTGTTTTCGATGGTTGTTATGTTAAAAATGGTACTTTTTGAATTTTTTTGGCATATTTGAGGTTCAACTCGAAGGCGTGTGCCAAATTTCATAGTAATCAGCTCATACATTTTTGAATTATTTTGCCCGCCAATTGAAAAAAAAGTATTTTCTAGAAAAACACTTCAAGTTTTGACACGCAGAAACTCTATGATTACAACAACTTAAGAACTAGTCAGCGAATCCAGGGCCATACAGAACTACTTCGATACGTTATTTGTACTGTTTTTTTTTTCATAAACTCTTGACGTGCTGGACGAGCTTCTTTGGTTGTCAAAGAGCTGCAGCGACTTTCTCGACTCACTCTTTGATCATCGATTTTGTCTTTGTAGGACATGCATTGGCGACCAGTAACTATCTCTAATAAGTTCATCACTCGTAAGATGTGTGTGTCCTTCATTGAACAGGCTAGTGGATATGTAGGAACTAATTTCTATGATCTTTCGTCCAGAATTCAGTTGTTTTGACAGACTCGCCTGATAATAGAGTTAAAACTCTTATTTCCATTCTACGTGTGACCACCTGAACATTTTTCGAGTAAGTCATCCCGCGATAAATCTTCAAATATTGGCTTGATTTGACTTTGAACATCAGGATGTAATGGAGCAGGATGTTAAATCTCTTTAGGATTTTCCCTTAAAGCTGCATCATCAGAAGGACAGTACTCGTGTCTTGGTTAGTAATCCGTGACGCACATATGATAGTATTTGGCCATAATAGCATCTTTAACGCTATTTACGTTTCTCCAAATAGCTAATCCGAAATATAAAGACCATTTTTTTAATTAAAGTTTCCTTGAGCTTACCTCTTCCTTCCATGTGATCGTCTGTTATTTGGGAGTCGTGTACCCATCCTCTTCTGAATGGGGTTGATGCATTCGCTTTTCACAATTTGGAAATCGCCACTATACGGATTCAAATCGAGAATTCTTTTGAAGGTCTTTGAATCTCCATCCCCTGTGTAGTTTCCGTATTTGATACCAAATAATTCTTTAGATCGTGAAAACATTTCCTTTACCGCTTCTACTTCCATAGCAATTTGGTTCATGTTCTTCAAACCATTCACGGTACTCTTCAGTATCCGTTTTATCTTTCCAACGAGCATAAGCTAACTACTTTTAACGACTAAATCAATCACTTTACCAAAGTAATATCCAATATACTGTCCCCAGAAACTGCTAAATTTAATATTGGTCGCTCATGGTTTTCGTTTTCAGTTTTTTCTTCATTAACAGCTTTTACACAAGAAGCTTGAAATGATTATTGTGTAGCGGTTTATATAAGCGAGATGATAGCATTGTAGGAACTTTCACATATACCGTTATAAATGTCAACCATATTCCAAAATAAGTTGATGCCCTCTCTAGTAACACCTAAAAGACGCAGCACAAACACAATCTTGGGATTTACTTCAAATTTACTATTAATTATTAGTCCAGAAAAAATATCTCAACGGTCACACTTACATAGCATGAACTGAAATAACGGCTCTACTAATTTTAATGTACTTTGTAGCAACTATATAGTTGTTATTTTCATAAAATTAAGGAATAAAAGAGTTTATAGACATCTTCTTACCCGGGTGGTCAGTACAAAAGTCCCAAGTGTTAGAACTCTGAAACGCAGGCGGCGAGATTCGAATGGTCCGGTACAGGTGCTTGAGCGCCGAGTTGAGATGTACCACTTAAATGACTCTTTAACCAATAAATAATGTGAATTTCGTTCTAAACATTTACAGGCATATTTTTGTGATGCTGTTTTAAATACTTATGAAACAAAATTAGATTTTTTTTTCATTTGTACATGTATTCCCTACCTTAAATGAAATACGTTAGTTAGAGACAGTTAGTCGACAATTTTGAGTAGCAATTTGGTCAACTATTCAGTAAATGTAAAGCTTTGTCAGCCCACTTTCTTGTTATCAATATGCATTTCCTTGGAAAAATTTATATTTATTGTTTTAAAATAATACTTTTTAAGTTGAAGATATCAACACTATTGTGTCTGATGCTCTGCGAATCAC
Organism: Helochares maculicollis; assembly: GCA_033557835.1. Taxonomy (NCBI): domain Eukaryota; kingdom Metazoa; phylum Arthropoda; class Insecta; order Coleoptera; family Hydrophilidae; genus Helochares; species Helochares maculicollis. Next base: position 33,976 of record JAWQRO010000137.1, read on the forward strand.
ATTTATATCGAATGATAGTTTGTTCCCTGCACCAACGCACGCACTCGCGTTTACTGAAGTAGAATTTATAACGCATTAGATTTTATGATGTGTAAAGTGTTAAGTTTGTACCGAAAACCGGAATACGTAAATGCGAAATTATACTCAGGAAACTCTAGGCTTTATTTAATATCGCTGATTCAAGTCTTTAGTACTTACCTATATAATTAATGCTACCCATTCCTATTCCCAAACGTAATGCACATCAATTTTGGAAGTTTATTTGCACACATCATGATGCCGTTTGTGCATACATGCTATGTTGCCTTCCGAATTCCACTAAGTATCACTACTAATAGTGTAAATTCTTGGAAAATTAAAAACGGCAAGTCTAGGTACAACAAATTGACACAGAGCAATAATCCTATCAATTTGCAATGAAACTCTTTTCTTGTTTATTACTATAAGGGTCTTTAAAGTATGTGCATGTACTAAAACCATCCATGAAATCATTATATCCAATACATTAATCAATTAGTATGACGCAGGTTACGTTTCAAATACATTCTCCAAATATGCACATCGTTTTAAATTGTACACTGCCTGAAAACCAAACCTCTTTAATATAATCTGTGCATGTAAGCTTAATTACACTGAAAAAACCGAGAGTACGTTGACGTGCACAACATACGACAAAAAGCTGTAGAACGAGGCAATCATGTCCTCTCCCTGTCGGACTAATAAAGATGTCCTGTGGCAGGAATTTGTAGCTTTGTTTCCATGACTCACCAATCGTGTTTCCAGTCACGCTGCGTTCAATCAGACGTTCCACTTTAATCAGCTAGTATTAAGCTAAATAACCAAAGCACCTTAAGTTACTACCAAAATTCATCAAGGGTTAAAATAAAACAACTCACCCAGAACAGCAATTATAATTGAAATCGAAACATTTTCGTTTATTAAATTAAAACGCATTTAAAAAGCCTGAGTTAATCCAAATATCCGAAACACAGTGTGATAACTGTAGATTTAACAAAGGTGAAAAACTAAGACAAATCGAGAAAAAACACTGGAAATAAATAAATCTAATTAAATCTACGAATTAGTACTTAAATCAATATAATCAAAGTCAAAATGGTTGAAATCAAAGTAAATAGGCACATATTTCACACAAAATGTTTATGCCCGGTTTTATGTAGGATCGTGATCTACAATAAACGACAAATCTAATCAAGTTTTTATGTTCCGTTTAATGCGGCATACATATGATCACTCTGTATTTTATTCTTGCTGATGAATTGAATGAAGCCCTCGTAAAATACATTGGCTCTGTTTTTAAAGCCACATTCATTAACACGCACAATAAAATAAAAAACGGGCAGGCGTGATGTTAGCTTCTTTGTTCTAAACACGCACCTATTGTTGAAACGGAAATATCAACCCTGCAACACTTGCAGAATTTTGCTAATTATCATGTATACATCCACAGAAAAATAATTGTATGTTCTCACTTTTAAAACTGGGTAATGCTCGCTTGCCAGTCGAGAATTTATTAAACAAATATGATTTTCACAAGCAAACCGGAAACACTTCGTTGTAAGAGAAAGTTTAATAATTAAATTTGTTGAGATAATATTAAAATATGGGTAAAAGTAATTTATTGCTCTTATTGTAGCATAGGCTTGGACAAAGTTTTAAAAATCGTGATTTGCAATAAATTCCAGTATCTCTTTCGCAGTACTTCGGCATTCCATAACAATTAATTGAGAGAAATCACATTTGAAAGCAAAAACCGGGGGGAAAAAGCGAGTTAGTACAAATTAGTACAGTTTTTTACCGGTTTGTGGACTGTCAAAGATCGATAGATAAGAAATACAGTACATGCACACACAAATGACTCTCGAATAATGATTAGTAAACAGAGATCTGTCAATTTCACATTATTAAATTTGTTATTCTTGTGACACGCGTGCATTGTAAGTGTCAATCTCCTAGCATTATTTGATCTTATCGGACACGTTCTAAACGTAATAAAAAGAGTCGATTTTTAAATCGACTTAAATGCTTTGCGCTACTTCAATGTGTTGTGTATGTAGATGTGAAATCCAGGAAAAATATATTCTTTTATTGGCCGGAGAATGACTTGTACTTTAAAGGTCAGCATCAGAGCGTCATATTTAACGAGAGCGAAATTGTACTGCTGATCAGCTGAACTACTTGCAACGAACATTTTGCCAAAATAAGACAATTATAAAACCATGTGAATTCTAAGCAAGTCGTACGCCGTTGCTCATACGTAGTTGTGACACCGACAGTGAAATAAAATGTGCAATATATCGATTTCAGTTTAAATATTTATTTATTTATATTATGTATAAACATTAAATTTTATGAACATCATTAACTGCTGTGCAATTTGTTTAAATGTCCTATTTTAATACTGGAAATATAATAATATAAAAGTATTAAATGAAAATATGAAATAATTTTCGCTTTGAATATTGTAGCGGAGCAAGCGGAATTTTTATTATTTTTAAACGCAATTTAAAATATTTGGAAATATTATTATTTACCAAATTTATGGCTGTACCATTCTGTAATAAATATTAAATTTAAATTAAGCAGGAGCATTCCGAATTTTAACACGGTCCTAACTGAGAGCTTACAATTATTATAATTCGGCACACATACAATCCGGGAAAAGAAAGCAGATAACAGACTCTCTTACAAGTTAATTTTGCTTAATGAATATATTAATTCATTATAAAATGGTTAGTATAAAGCTTCGGCCATAATTTATATGCTTATCCAATGTGTCTTCCGAATTAAATATTTATAGTTAATGCAGTAGACAACGTAATTTAGTGCTCTGTCGATCAGTGAAGATCAAATAATGTAAATGTGCCAGAGATAAACTGATTTATCAGCCAATTAAGCTTATAAATTTAAATTTAATTTCTTTCATTGATTGCGACCAGATTTATGTTCTGATCTGTTTTCTCTGTAGTGATAATTTCTTTTTTTGTTTGTCTCCGGATCGGTTCATTAGGAATTATCTATGTAAGTACACATGTTTTTACCATTTCTGGTGCTCCCGCGGAATGGGCTCCGTAATAAATCGGCGGCCCTATCGTGATTGTCTCTCAAAAAACCAGTTCGGTCAGTGGTGGTGAGATTAAGGACCGATAGTCTCCATGTATATTCTCCTCGTTGTTTAGTTTGGGTGCCTTACAAACGATACAGGCGATACCAGCTAATACTAGTTTGTTTCCATTAAATATATCCACTTAGAACTCATGTTCTAGAATTTTTCAACAAGAACAACGGCTTTGCATAACGTGCCTTTTTTAGAAGTTTAGTTTCTGTTAATGCTGTTAAATTGTAACGTTGATTTATTATTATTACTGCAGATGTTTGTAATGGCAAATATTTATAATTTTTTCTTTAGTTAGCCAACTTTCCATTAATTTTCTTATATCACTGAATTTGACTCTCATGTTTTAAAATTCTTCACGGCTGATGAGGTATGGCGTCATACCAAATTGAATCTAAATATTGTTGATAAAAATATGAGAACTAGTGTACACATTAAGTAACACTGAGATGCATTGCATCTAAAGAAAATTAATTCTTTGATGTAGTTATATAAAGGAGATATAAAAAGCGCACCTAGTTAAAAATTTCGTTTGGCTCTTAAAGACAAAAGTAACTTCATTAATAATAATATAATAAAACAACAATATGATTTCGAGAATACATTTTGAAATTGAAGTGCTCATGAACGATATCTGTAAGTAACTTAATTGTATACTTTTCAAAGGAACCCTTTGCAGCCAATTAACTCGCAAAATGAATTTAAATCTTATTATTTAAGATTTCAATTTACCCTTTGCAGAAAGAAACACCCTCGTCATTACGAGATTAAAGATGGAAAGAGAGGGAGGCAAAGGGGGTGGATACCGGAGAGGGCATGAGAAGAGAAACAAGGAGAGGAGCCTTTTTCTACTTTGCGTTATGGCGAAAATAAACTTTCATAAAAAGGCCCCGTAAAATCCAATCCCGTTTTTATCATTTTTTAACGGAAGCTGTAAAAGTGTACTTCGGATAAATAGCTACATATTATAAAAAGTTTAATACTTTCAACTCCGCCGGAGTCTGTGTAGAATTCTAATGCATTCCACCTAAAATGTTCGGTACAAAATTGATCATGCATTATCAAGAAGCACTGTTCGTAATTACCTTTTTTCCACAACTTCCTCTTAATACATGTATAAAACTTTTAGATGAAACGAACTTCGTTGCATGAAGTCCTCAGGCCTTCGATGTTTAACATCTAATTAAATTTGTTCCCTGTGTGTTATCTTAAGAGATACAAAACTATTCCGGAAAATAAGTACAATATTTTCGCTTAGACCAACTATATTTTTATCCTCTTTCCCAGATCCATAACGATACAGACGCTCAGGATATTATCTAAAATGCTGTTTCTCCTCCCAATTCCCACAAAGTTATGTCAATTAATTTATAGCGAAATATAAAGCGATCATCAAAATCGGGAGTTGAATTTCATTAAAACGTAATCTCTTTAGTCAAGCAGTGAACCAGAGAGTTTCCAATCATAGCTATATTTGATGAGGTAATACCGTACACAATGTGAGAGAGTATTTGCAATTCCATATCCTGAATGCAGCCCAGTATGTTCCCTCAACACTACCAATTCGCAAAACAGGAACTACTTTGCATACTCCGTTCCTCTCTCTGCACATGACATTTAATCGAAATATTTCAATGTAATATATTTACATGTATTCATTATAATTCCCTTCTAGGAGTTAGAATTAAGAAAACAAATTACACTTCAGCAGCACACACCAAATAGACGACGTTTAACTTCTTAGAGGTTAATTTTCCTATAGTAATTAAGTGTTCCTGTACAGACTGCGCCGCGCTGTTTTACTACTAAATGCATATTTATTAAAAGCTGCAGTGTTTGTTTTATTCAGCTATTTATGCAGGGATAAATAGAAAACTTATAAAGTTATTACCTCGCCGTATTTTGAAAGCCAAATTTACCTTTCAAAGTATTTTCGTATTCGCTCAGTACAAACAGTACAAAAAGGAGAGTCAAAAAATGCAAAAATACTCTGATAGATAGACGAAGCTCATCGCAAAGTAATATTTGCAAACTCAAATGACATGCGTACGTTTTGCTTTTTTTGCAACCCTTTGTTCCGTTTCCAATTAAAATTTCACAATGCTTCAGATAAAACAAATGTACGAACGATATATTTCATTTCCAGTTAGAAAACTTACAAACGTAAATATTTTAACAGCCCGCTCGAATTAAATTAAAGTACTAATTCAAAATTTAATATAAACAAAGGCATTTCCTCGATTTTAACTTTGCCCAGTATCGTAATAACGTATTATTTCAATTCTATTCACTGTTATTCTTTATTTATTCTCTTGTAAAGTTGGAAGATTATTGCTAATGAAAGCAACTCCAGTAAAATGATTAAATTTGGTTTGGTGTTCAAATTAGTTTTGAAACAGAATCGCTCCTGTATTTGTACTTCCGGCGACGATAGAGTAGCAGTGATGGTGGCTATGCCGGTGGGTGTAAGAGCAGGAAGACCGATTGTCCACAGGGAGTCCTGTTCTGCACCAAAGCGAGACCGCCTCTCTTCGCCAAGAAGGTAAGTGGAAGTGAAATAAACTTGGTGAATGGATTATTCTTGACACTGGATCAGTGATCATTGGAAATAGGGGATGAATCGATCGGAAAGAAGAGGAAAAAGAAATAGAAAATATAAAGTATTATTCCTGTTTCATCTTAGTTCGTTCCAAATCAAACGATTGTTATTTGCATTTCGTAAATATAGCTGCTTTGGAGGGAAATGCGAAATAAATTTCAGCCGGATTTGAATAATCGAATTTGCGTATATAATTTGTTTTATGGAGGCATTCCTTTTTAGAGAGGTTCATTTCGGTTCGATTCACCGTCCTAGTTTGAATTCCTTTCTTCTTTTGGATTCGCGGCTCTCTTTTTTTGTATCAATATTGAATATTTAATGTTTTGGAGCATTCGATAATACAACATTTATGCAAGTATGTACACAAGTATTTATATTATACACAAGACTCCAATAACATTATAACAATTATTTTTTCAAGACTCTTAGTTTTCAACCTAGGTTTTACTTTTCAAGTTCTATTGTCATGGGCTATGTTTTTATATTGATTAGGTGCAAATTAAATTGCATCAGTATATTTTAGAGGCATTAGACGAGTTGTATTGCATCTTAAAACTATTTTAAAATAATAAGTTGAGGGTAAAACTCTAACAAAGTTTTATAGTTGACAGATTATAGCGTTACAACTTGCTGAGCATAAATGACAAAAATATTCTAATAAAATATATGGTTTAATGTTATTAATTTCTAATCCATGCACCACATACCTATGACGGTCTTTTAAACGCGATCCTGTTCTGTATTTAATTAAAACTAATAATAATTTGGTAATTTTTTAACACCTTACATTTCAAAGTCACCACAATAGACCATACTAGATTAAAGAGCATGTTGCAGACTAAAGGGCACTTTTACCTGTTGATAAAATCAAAACGTGTCGTGAGATTCGTCACAATTTTGAAGAAAATTTTGTTATGCACGCAGAACTTTCCTACTGAAACATAGACAGAAAAATATTATAAACAACCACGAAAAACATATTTTATTGCAGCCCATTAATTTTTTTGTGAACCATTATCAGGCAGAACGTGACCTTGAAAGAATATTTATTCGTCTTCTAAGAGAGTTCTGTTATTATTCGTACTCTGCGAGTGCAACTGAATGAAGCGTAGACAAGCTGATTATTTGATGAAATAGTAATAAAATTGGTTTCTGTGCGACCTAAAATGATGGGCATTCTACCAAGGACTCTGAACATGCATCATAAATTAGTATCTCAGCTACAAAAATTCAGACAAAAGCTATTGCTTTAATTTTTTTATATTTGGCACCCCTTATCGTTTCAAGCTTTAATATTGAAACAGACAGTACATTATCACATATGTAAATATCAGTCTGTAAGTGACTCGCCATGCAAACATAAAAACTGATTGCCTCCTTGTTCCCCTGGCGGTGTGTAACTCTTCCTAATTGCTTCAGCGTAGTGAAGCTGTTGTTTGATGCTTTATCAAACAGCAAAATGATGCCGTTAATATAATTAGTAGAGAGAGATAGTGAGGGAGAGGGTATTTGAACTGAAATTGGCAAGAGCTAAAATATTACTAAGTAGATTATATCTATTGCTCTGCAACTACATAACTCAGTTAGATGGCACACATAATTTTATAATTCGATCATAAGGCCGAACGTAAAAGGCATCGAGTTAATTTGAAACCCCGGTTAAACAGTGCGAATAAGGACGGGGCTAATTTGTAAAATATAAAAGGGGCCAAGGAGTTCTCTCAGATGTAATTAAGAGAAAGAGTGAAAACGACAATTCATTTTCTTACTCTCCATTTTATTTTGTGTCACTGAAAGTTATTTCAGGATTTTATGGAAGTCGAGGGGGGTGAAAAGAAGCAAAAATTTAAACTCTCCCCATTTCTTAAAAGCCTGAGGCTGGTCGATAGAGCAGTTTGTTCACCCCAACCACACCCCTCCAATGTAAAACGTTATAAGGTGACTTTAAACTCGTAATTATATGTATTTTTTTATTTCGTCTCAAATTTTAAATTAACTTTAATCTTTTTTAATTATACATCTTCGCGACGGATTTTATAATTAGGATCCTCTTCAGTGTGTTGCCGTTCACGCTTCAACTTGAACTTTTTCCTTTCTTAATAATAATAAATAACTTCATCACATCAGATGTAATTAAAAACACATTATACACAAATCAAATATAAACAACTCCGAATGATGGCTCTTACTAACTGCGGTTTTATGCTAAATAAACGTAATTTGAGAGTTTAAAGAGAAAACTAATTTTTATTCAGTTCTCCACCTGCTAATTGAACACTTTAAGAAATATGTTTTAAATGACCCGACAAGAAAATAATAGTACTTTGGATTTACATATTGATGATAACGTGAAACCGATTTATCATTTATAGGCTGACATTTTACTTCGGTGAAGGATATTTACTGAATGGACGGTACTTAATTGTTGTAGCTAAAGCGTTTCTATAAAAAACTTTAATATGTAAGAGCAATCGCTTAATATGTAGAGAGAATCGCTTTAATTGAAAGAGTTGATGCGAACGCTTTAATCTTGCAGTGTGCATGGAAAAAGATCTGAAACAGTCAATATCCTGCAACTGTACATGCGCCAACCAGATGAAAAAGAAGCAATTTTATGTAAAAAGAAGAAACGAATGGAAATTTTATTCGAAATAAAGTTGGGTATTAAAACTTGGGAGGCTTCCGTTTATGAATGTTAATAATTTACTTTGCATACTCTGAAAGTTTCTTTGTATAATGTGCAATAATCGCTGGCAAACAACGAATATTATCAAATTAATTAAAGATGAGCACACTGTGTACCCGTCTGTGTGCCTTTGCATTTTACCATTACTAATTAACTAATGAAAATGCACTACCCTAGTTAGCTCTGTCTCAATCTGTTTCTACCGTGATTAGACTCATAATCGATCGGGATGCAGGCGAACTTCTTTATTTAATTTGGGAACTATTATTACTCGCTTTTTTCTTTCTAACAAATACAATTTAAACTTTCCGGCAATGTTCTTCTTTAGTTGTAGTTTCAGTTGTAAGAGACAAACAAGATAGTTTTTAGTCTTCAAATTTTGTTTGATTCCATGTCAAATTTGCAGAGTGTAATGATTTGAAACTTTTGGCGGACATGCAAATATCAATGAAATTACAAACTTGTTTTTAGATACGATCTCTATCAATTAAACATTATAAATAACGCTCACTTTTTGGTAGGACATTTCTAGCTCTAGAAATATATGTTAGTGTTTAATAACTATATAAGTATTTTTACACAGAAAATGATCGCGGCAGATCATTAGGGAGGACAATGATATAAATGAGGGGTTAGTGTTCAGCCAATGGTTCTTTCAGCTATATACCATGACGCTTTTATACTAATAGAAACCCTCGTTTGATTTACATACATATATTTTTAGACATCCTTGACTAAACAGATAAATTTCAGAATGTTCTTCATTCGCTAATTTTCTAATTAAACTAATTTAATAATTGCATTAGAAATGATGCAATACGTCGTAATGCGATTATACGAATATTCTGTATGTTTATTTCCCAGCATTCAATTAGCCTCAATTTAAATAATTCTTCGTTTATTGAATTCAAACGAGCACAATGAGATTAATTACCTACATATTAAAACGCACAAAAAAATAATCAGCACTTATTACAAGCGCGCAGCAGCTCATGGCAGAAGGAAGTTTCACTCTTTAATCAATCATTAAACTAATCGTAGGCAGAAACTCATTTATTAAATTTATTTTTGAAGTCGAGAAAAGAGAAAAACGATGCTAAATAAAACGGTGCAACTTACATTTGCAGGGTGTACAACAAAAGCAAGGCGAAATAATTGCTGGACATTAATTAATCTGTTCGTTTTAAGTTTTTGTATTAAAATAACTCACTTATCATTCTTATTGATAAATTGATCTGCAACTACTTACAGCGAATGTTTTCTATATAAATATCTAGGTCATGCCTTATGAAATTTGTCTCAAACGATTAGCTTCACATATATTTGAGTAGCATTCGATTGCTTTCTCTAGTTTCCTTTAAACTAAGCTCGAGTGTCTAAATTAGCCGTCACCTATTAACCATTACCATAGACATGCTGAGAGCCATTCCCCAAAGATATATTAATTTTCAACTGTTGCTGCTTTAACTGTCTTTGACTTGCCAGTAAGTCAACGCAGCGGTGTGGAAAAACAACCAGTTTTCCTTCCTGTATAACGACAAAGAAAAATGTAAACTCACAAGTTAATGAGTTTATTAAACAAAAAGTAAAGCTTACGATAATGCATATTTCACATCAAAGGTTGTTTCCTTTTTTCCTCTTTTCGCCGTCATTTTCAGATGCGTACTTCATTAATTAGCATAATGGCGTATCCAGTTTGTGCGGAGTCTCTTAACACAATTAGTATAAAAGTACAGCTAAATTTACTTAGTTACGATCAAACAAACACATAATATTGAATTTGAAAATCAAATTAGAAAGGGACCGCGCGTGGCTGCTGAGGATAGACGTCTCTCCCTCAGAAATTATTTGCCTAGGGACTGTTACTGAGGCGTATTTATAGTGGAAATGTTCTAACTAAGTTAATTCGTTTTAAACTATGTATGGGCAAGAGAAAGGTTTGTAGGTTAAGGGTTTTAGTGTAGTCCTTAAAAGTGTCTTAATTTAATTTTTAGAGCCTTATTTGTACGTAGCATTTCCTTTGGGGCTATATGAGCATGTCTTGGCAATTGCTTGCTTAATTATGTTGTGCAATCATGAGGGACATCATGCTGTGGGGAATTTTTAGATTAAATATTTTGCTAGTAGTCGCTTAGAAGGCGCATTGTTCTTATAAAAATTAATAAAATACGTAAATAGTAACAACTTTGTAAAGTCACTCTTCGTAGCTGAATAAAATGTTGTTCGTCTAATGTACAAAAACAACCAAGTTTTCACACACTCCAATTCATATATTGATATAACTTTACTGTTTATTAATAAGTATACGCTTTAGTTATGAAAAAGTGCGGTAAAAAGTGTATTAAAATTAATTTGCGTTCGTAGGAAAGAATAATTTCAGTTAGACTGTATTAAAATGGGATTAAAATATTAAAACATTCCATATTTCACGTGAAATGCTCGCTGTAATGTAGCGCCCTCTGCTCACTCTTCCGGGAAATGCGTTCAGCTCCGTCTTAAAATTTTTAAAACTTCAATTCGTTACGTTATTTGAACTGATGGGCCAATACAATGTTAAGATGCCGCCGAATCCTCTTCACATCACCTTTCCGGTTTATTACTCAATGAAACAAATACTACCACCAATTAATTTGTCGCAAAAGCTAGTTTGACAACGAAATTGATTTATTTCATCGCGTACTAGTTAGTCAATTTAATTACAAACAAAAATAAAAGGGATTTTGTAATAATGGAACCGCAAGCGCTATCGCCATATTTCTATTTAGGCAACCCTTCCAACTGCATGAAAAGTAGACCACCTAAGCAAAACCAAGCAAGCATATAGAAAACCAAATTACAGTTGGAAGAGTTGAGTTTGAAAGGATGCACGGATACGTATATCGTAACAGTTGCATTTCTCTCATTCCCACCACCGAACAGATGAGTCTAGCTAGATTTTCCACACAAATTAAAACCTCTAACTGCCAAGGTAGAGGAACTACACGTAGAAAAAGACGAAAATTTATAATATCCACACTCTTCCCGATCGTCCCATCAGCGGACGGGCCGGGGTACGAGGGCGTCCCCGGTACCCCCACAAGTTGGGGGTAAAAACCTCCCCGATTCAGCCGAGGGCTGGCCGAGCATCTCCGAGGAGAATCCATTGCCTCCGCGAGAGTAGTCTCATCGATCGTCGACGCGCTGCGTTGCCGATACCCCCTCACGACATGCATTCCACGAGACAGGTTTGAAATGTTGCAACGGCGTCGCGCGCAAACATTGATTCTTTCCATTATAAATAGTACGCAAAAAATGCGTTCCTATATATCATCTCCCCCCCAGACATGCTTTGTGGCCCGGAAATTTCATTTTATAACTTTTATAACGACTATCTGAAAAAAAACAATTTTACCTCTTGGTAACGAATATATATTATGTAATAATAGAGGAATGAAGGTTTTTGATAAGGACGACGGCAATTAGAAATATCGAGTCCTCCCTCGTCTTCCATTAAAGCGCCGGCGTTTTGCGTCTCGCCTCTCGATGGGTTTTTCCGATTCTGGGTGGAGTAAAGTGGAGATTTGTTCACGATGTGATGGGAAAAGGGCCTTCAAGGTCGTGTAGTAAACGCCAAGAACAGCTGTCTCGAGGCTTAGGGACGGCGGCGCCAAGGGCACCACCTGTTCGTGCGGAACTGAACGGCCCGACGACGCCTGACCCAGGATGTGGCGTCGGGAATGTATCTGTCACCTAGTTCTTGTCTCTTGAGTGCTTTTACACAATTACCTGATTTCACATCGACGTTCAACATTTCAGGATAATTTCCAACAGCATGTGTTAACTCTCTTCCTCTTCGAGATGAGCTTTGAAATTCCTGGGTTAATTAGGATTCTAATTGATCTTCCATTTATTGACTTCCTCTTTCTGTGCGATTAAATTCCTTTGCATATATCGTGGCTTTCTGTCAGAGGCGCCTTTTAGTTCCTCGAAATTCCATTTTCAGTTTGTCTTTTCACGTATATGTATTATTTTGATGTCGGTATTTCATTTCTAGTTTTCCTGCTTCTTTTATTATTTACCGCCTTTTCTTCCCCTTTAAACTGAACATCGTTTTTCATATTTATATCGAATTTTTTACCCTCATCATTCCAAAGAAATATTTGTTAACTTTAATTTTTCCAGTTCTATCTAGAATATTCGCGATTATTATCTCATCTAATCAATTCATTGCAAAAAGCATGTCTTCAATTCCAGCTATAGCTTGTTTTGGACGTGCTTCTATAACCATTATAGTTTTCATTAGATGTATATTACAGTTGAAAGTCTTAATTATTTTTCTCATTAATTAAATTAAATATTTCGCTTGCTTAATCGTCTGAACTTTTATGCATTTGTTGCTTATGCCACACACCTGTAGTTGATAGCTGTAAAATATTGTTTCGCTTATTATCTTCACGCTTTCAATAACACGCATTTATTTTTCTGCGTCCTGTAATTGAAGTCTCAACGATTCCTGGGGTGTCCACCAGACGGTAATAATAAGTTTTAATCTAGGAGGGAAACGAAACGACGTGTTTTCAATCACAGAATGTTGGGCGCATTTTAGATATCCTACAAACTGAAATACAATGGTGAAGAATGGCAATTATCCGTAGACCTAGAGAAAATCAGGGCATACCAGTACAGTGAATAGTTCAATTGGAACGGTGCTCGCTTTAGAACGACAAGTAATAAGTGGCAAAAATCATCACTAAATGAAACTATTTCTGGACGTTTTCCTGCAGAAAAAGGAATGGGAACTTCAGATAGCATTGGGACTTAAAAACAATATGTATGTAAAATTATATAACTCCATGAAGACACTTATCATTTTGGAGGAAAACGGGAAAGCCGACTTGGGAAGTAAATACTTAAAAATCTTGTTTGGCAATTTTTTTAATATTTTTCTCGTAGCTTTCGTCACAAAGAAACTAGGAACGCTTCACTGTGAATTAGAATAAAAGAGAAACAGCAATGACAGAAAAACACTACAATTTAAAAAAGTGTGACCGAAAATATTGGATGCGTCATGTATAGTCAAAGGGACTGCTTAAGAACAATATTCCGATTATAATCCACTTGATAAAAATTAACGAAATAGCTTTCAGTTTGAAATATCCCAAACAAACAATGAAACCATTGCACGGAGTCTATATTTAAGTCCCAGCATCCAGATTTCTAGTGTTTTCTAGTTTGTATAAGCATATTACAAAATGTTCCCAATGTCTCGCAAAATACGACTATTGCACAATACATAAGCAATTTTATCCCGTTGACCTTTAATGCAAAAATGCCGTAGGTTTTCATAATTCATAAACACAGTCCTTTACGTTCGAACTATTTATAAAAATATGGAAATCTTTTTAAAATAACAGCTTTCTTGCGCCCCGGTGATGAATGGTTACTGGAGTTATTAAGGTCAAAGTGTTTAGTTAATTGCACAATAAATCATAAAATTAACTTCTTGCCATGTATTTATTTTCCAGCTAAACTCAATTGCTTGTAACTGTAACACCAAATAGTAAACACAACAACAACAGCAGCGTAGTCGTGGAATAACAGAAATTGGCGTTCCGTTTTAGTTGTTTCTAATTATTTATAGCTATTTCCTTTAATGTGCGTATTACAAGTTGATTGCTCTGCAACTAATGCGTTTTCGTAAATGAAATACATTCCATTTTAACGAGGCTATGAAAATATAGCTAATGAACTGATTAACTAAATGATATCCATGGTTGTTTAGATATAAATAAAGCTTAAAATGCTTTTGTCTAATTAACTTACTCATAATTTAAATAATTGTCCTTAAAAATGCCGCTTATGTACACACAAATAACTCACTGCGCTTTTGGCAAAAATGTTGATTTCAAAATGAAATTTAGTACTTAAAGCTACTAAAATCAAAGGAAATTAAAAAAACAACTTAGCTATTGAATTGAAATGGCCAATTATGTTTACACTATTACAAAAAAATTGAGGTGGCTCTTAGATTGTTGCTAATATCATATTTTTAAAAGCATTGACTTTAAGCGCACTGCCTTTTAAACTAATTCGAACTTTGTGTTTTGCAGATAAGAACTGTTCTTCGTGAAAACCAGAAGCAGCAAGACTGAGAGAGTCAAAAGCTCAGAGATAGATAGGTAGAGGAAGGAAATATCGCAAGAGGAACAGAGATAGCAATAGGTAAGTTTTTCAAGTGTTAGTACTGATTGCGGGTCATATTTCAAATAGTTTTCCTTAAACAAGTTTTAAGACGTAAATTATGAAACGCAACCCGTTTTCCCGTTCTAATAACTAAGCGAAACATATTGCTAACAATTTTCACAAGTTGCATCGCTGAAAATCAATACTCTTTTCGCCGTAACTAGGCCATGCAAGATTTAGTGAAATTACATGACTACAAATTTGTTTGAATACAATTATAGCTTTAAAAACATTCTATTCGGCAAATATTCTGTTCGCAATGCTGGCTGAGCTTTATTGTTTGATTTTCGTAATTGGCGTTCTATTATTGTATTGATAGAATTACCCATTTTAAATTTTTGGATAATGCTCATAGTAAATGTTTTACTATTCACAAAGTTCGTTTGAATTAATTAATGCTTCATTATAACAGAGGACGTACTTTATTAGCGTTTTTTACTTTCTGGCTTCGTGCACATATACGATAGGTTTACCTTTTTGGAGTCATGAATGTTTATGTTTCAAAAGTCTCCAATTATATTTTGGGACGCTTTGGTCGCCATTGATGTGCACGACATATAAATTTGAATTCCCTGAAAATAATTGTATAAAAAAGTTACAAACTTTCCGGGGCAAACAGTCAAATTTCGGCAGTTCACTAAGCCAATGAATGTCTCCTTATAAGTACGATCAGTTCAATCGTAACACGATTCTTTATATGCTCATAAATCGTCATCAAATCATATATTTGACAAAAATATTTAACGGAATTCAGTAGCCAAAGCAACGCTTCTTGTTTCGGCCTTAAATGATCTTATGAAGCTATTTTAGTCACCCTTGTTATAACCAAATAAATTATCTCGTTAAGTTTACAGCATTTAAATATTTTTCGTTAAAGTTTATGTTACTGGGAATATTAAATGAGTATCAATAATTTACACCGGAGCAGCTTACTTATACCGATGTTTTAATCAAAAAGTTTAACCGCACTAAATCTAGCTTTTGGCTTTCTTACAATAAAGTTTTTTACTGTCCGGCTTGAATTGCATTTCACGTATCGTTTCTATAGTAATTTCTGTTTGTATGGCGAGCATTTTTCTATTCTTAGTTGCCCGTATATTTATTTTATAAGGAATTACTATCGCTCCGATATTGATTGTTTTAGTCCTAACATTCACAGTTCATTTCTTAGGGAATTTGGATTCTTTCGTTTATAAAACTTTCTTATAATTTTCATGTAGGTGTTTATTGGAGGTTAAAGAACAATCTCCTGTATCTATTCTTAAATATTTCATTATCACGAACCATGAGTTCTTGTTTGTTTGACTATATCTATCTGTACATTTTTGATATTTCATCGTAAATATTAAAGTTCCACTATTATTTCATACTCAACTTATATTTCCTTTCGATTAATAAATTATAATTACTAATGTGTAAATAATGCACAAAAACAAAATGATTGGCAATGGCCAATTAAGTTTAATCTTCAAGAATGGACTATCTTTATCTGACTTAATAATAAATATGGAATGGAATAAAATTCTTTTCTCGCCCTTGAAATTTGATATATTTCACCAACAATACCAATAGTAAAAATATAAAGGAAGATAAAATTTCGTAGTATAAAGCAGGAGGAGGATAGAGGATGATGAGGAAATAAGGTCAGTGAGTAAAATCGGGTCTCGGGTCAGGGCTTGATCGTTGACCTAGGGGATTCCCGTTTATCCTGCCATTTTCACCCAACGCCGCCGCCGCCACACGCCTTGCAGTCAACCGATGTCTGGTGCCTCCGGCCGCCCTCCACCCGCTATCTTCACAGCACGCTCGTTGAACGCCTGCCGCCTCTTACCCGGATATGCGGCCGCTGTGAAACGTCCACAGGGCGGGATTCCGGATAAAAGTGAAACTCAACAGTTCTTTAGTTCAGTGCCAACGAACGCCAACCCAACGCTACTACTGCATTTATTTTGCATTACGACCCTATGTTGAAAGGGCAAAAGCCTGCCTGGCTGCGGTTTGTTTACAAACAACCGATTTCGGGCCTGATTTTCACGGTCGCGGCGATCCTTGACATTTACACGATTTGCTGGGTCGGTCGGTTCATTGACGCCTCTTCAATTTTTTACTAAAACATTTTTGCCATTTTGTTTGTATGCGAAGCAGAGACTTCCCATTTTATATCCACAGCTTTCTTGCGCATTACAACTTAAACTTTAACAACTTCACAATCAATCACAGTACATACACCTCACAATGTATATGAGCTAGTTCGTTAAAGAAAGTATTCTATTACAAAAGAATAGTTTTGAAACTACTAAGTTTAAAATACAATTGGGGCAAATACAACTTATTAGTGATATTCCATCAGAACACATTTCATCAACAGCTTTCTACCAATAACATTTATCGCGACAGCAGCAAGCCCGATTTTACTAATTATCCATTATATTGCTTGATAGCTATTGAAAAATGAATGCCTTTCAATTGCAACTAAAGTTGAAGAACTGCGAAATGTACACAACAATTTCCGTCGAACAAAATGAAATCGGCAATCTAGTAGACGAGCAATCGCTGATATTTTTCTACATGGAGACCTTCCTATGACGTGGGGAAACTCTAACGAAAGAAGGAACTGCGCGTGATGAATTATTATCGATTGCAGGGATAAGTAAGGGCGACGCTTGTCTGGTTTGTACAATTTGTCACCTACCAAATCTTTAAACGCTTTTACAAGCCGACGGGAGAGCAAAACCAGTAAACCTCAATCCCACATGAAGCACCAAAAAAATAATGCAAAATTCAATGCATTTAAAAGGGACAGCTTTATATTCGAAACACATTTCAGTACTGTATCAAGCTTGGCGAATTTTAATGCAAACGGGAAGCTCCTTTGGAATGTAATACTCCTCCTTCCTCGTGCCCCTTAACATCCTGATATTAATAAAAGTTGATTTTCGTTCCAATATAGAAGTTTCCCGAGTTATAACAAAATAACATTAATGAAAATATGAAAAAGCTTCTTCTTCTTACTTTATTTAAATCGATATCGCAATGGCTGCTCCTAACAGGTATGCGCCGGCAGCGGCATTCTTCTGACATCCAATGAGTGGAAATAAACAATATTTGAGCTATCAACTGGCCGTAATCATATTTGCCTAGCAAAGAACCCGCCTTTATAGTTCATTTTATGTTGAAAAGCCGTTTCCACGTCGATTGGCTCTTTTAGCGCTCAAAGGTTAATGCGTGGCAAAAGGAAACATCCCATATGCTTCCGCTGAGTTAAACTTATTAGGCACGCTCCATCTGCTATTTGGCCATTTTCATCGTCAAATTCCCTGGACCGGAGACGTCCTCACCATCCAACCCAACCCAAACCGAACCGTTCTCTGATTTTCACGAATAAATAACTGTATATGTACAAATAGATGGATAAGTACCGGGATAGTCGAGGCGATGAGATGGGATCCTCAGCGTTATATAGTTTACGGAATACCTATCATCCCGAGTTGGAGAGTCAATCGTCCTTCAATAATGCTTTTGCAGTTCTTTAATTGCTTGTGAGTAGTTCTGTAGCAATGCAATTTTACTAAATCTTCCTTGGCCTACTTTCTGCGAAAACAGTATTGATTTTCTGCGTTGCAACTTCGGGAAATTGTTAGCAAAGTGGTTATTACGCGAGGAAAATCTAGATCAACTTTAATGTATTCTAGAAAAATTTGCTCATTTCCTTGTTTACCCTTCAGTCTTAATTGGAAACAATACTTTTATTTTGTTTGGACTAATATGTAGCACGGACAAAGTATCCTTGCAGCGTTCAATTTTAAAAATCACCCAAGCAAAAATATCAGACGCAGTCACCGCCACCAGTTTACATTGACTATTAAAATTTCATAAAATTTAGCAGGCATTTTATAACCCATTATCATTTTCAGAGAGAGAGAGTTATTAATTCATCAATATTGTCGTATGGTGACAATACATGAAACAACCTAACTGATCTTTATGGTTCGTCCAAATACTTTTTGTTATTTTTGGTGCCAGTCAGCTAAATAAACTCAATTGAAAAATATATCAATAGGGAATAAATAATTAATTGCTAACTAAGTTAACAATGTTGTTAAATATTTGCTCTCGTGAATAAACGTGTTCAACAATATTTGAAACGCCGCTTTTTACAAACTAACTAAACTAAATTAATCCTCTATAGACCCGTGCAACTTTCACGCCACGTCATGTTAACTTATCAAAATTTTATTAAATAATTGTAAATTGTAGTTCTGTTTATGATATGGCGTGTATGTGTGTGTGTGTATTTATATATATATATATATATATATGTGTGTGTGTGTGTGTGTGTGTGTTTATATCTG